>JMFS01004781.1:0-28019 GCA_000699545.1 Podiceps cristatus
ATATAAATATTAAGTTCTGTGGCCTGAAAGGAAGAGTTCCCATGGCAAAGCAGACTTAAACCAGGCCTACCTGACTTTCTGACTCTGCAGAGTGAACAGCCTTTTCAAAACTAAACCCACTGATTTGCTATCTGAAATAATTTTCTGTTGACTAGGTTTAAGGTAGCAGATTGCTTCCTCTTTTTCTCTTGTACATCAAACTGTTTAATAGTGTGGCCACTTTTAGTCTGAAAAGCCATTTATTTAAATCATGATGGCTGAAGAGGGGGACATTTCTCCACTCTGTGCCGTTCCCACCATGTGTTATCTGTCATGATGTACGTGGCAAGATTAGGTGGGACTGAAGGCAGAGATGGGTAAAACCCAAACCCTGCAAGCCAAATTTTACCAGAAGTGAACAACAGAAGCCAACTCTGGTGAAGGGGAAGAAGTAAACATCTGAGGAACTCATTGTGCCTCAGTTTTGCTCTCCTGAAACTGGGAACAAAAATACTACATATCCCTCCCAGAAGCACTAGTGAGGATAATTTATTCACTTGTGAGCTGCTCTGAAAGTGCAAACTGCTACGTTGGTCCGGCAAACACCAACAGACCAGCCCTTGAACCTAGTCCCAGGACAGCATCGGGACACCCCTTATGCTGCAATTGCCATGAGTGAAAGCCACAGAGGATGACAAGGGCTTATTCAGCTGCTGTGAGCAAAGATGTCTCAGTTTCTATTGTAGTAGCAGACTGCACATCTTTAGCACCTACCTAAGATGCACTACGAAGAGCTACCATGCTAGCAAATGCAATGTTATAATGGTTAGGATCAGAACTAGGAGAGAAATGCTCTAAACTCTACCTAGTGATAAAATGCCTCCATGCATTTAAAATTAAAAAAAAAAAAAAAAAAAGGCAGCAGCTGACTGTACCAGTAGGTCTAAAGCTACACCACTGAAAAGTAGCTTTTGAGCCACTGCTCAAAACTGGTCTCAAAAAGTTGTCTCTGATGAACTGTAAAGATTTCTGACCAAATTCTGGCATAAGTTAAGAGAGGGTTTATGCTTCACACATAACCTAAGCACTGTACAGAGCAAATGAAAAGTCTCCTTGATGATAAAATGTAGTTTTAAAAGTATGCTGTTTCCTTAAGCAGCTAGGGAGAGATAAAGCAACACAAACATGATGTGTCCCCAGTTCTGGTACTTGGCATTCACAGCCCAACATGCTTCAAATACTCTATCTCTAGACTACGCAAATATCTGCTGATAGCCTGTAGTGAAGTAACCACAGCATAAAGCCTAATTAAATACAGCATTCGAGTCTTTGGCTATCATGAGACTCGAGCCTCCTGACACAGTGAGGTGGCTACCCAGCTCTTCTGGACTGACCCCTTCTTCCTTTAAGCCTTAGGAAAGGGCTGCTTTCGAAGCTTGCGTAACATACGTACTGGTAGCGGTCTCTAAGGCCCCGACAGCCGGTGCTAGCATGCCTCGAACAGGACAATATGCAATCTGTTGAAGACATTTCTGGTGCCTCATCTGGTATTTTGACATACACCACCACCCTCAATCTGTGTTTTCCTCGACACTAAGCACAAACAAGACTGCGTGCATACACAAAATACGATGGACATCTGATCTACATTCTAAATGAGATGGAGCACATGGGACTGGCATGAGTAAGAGGGGAAAATGTGGGAGAGGAATCACTACACACAGAGTGTGGTTTGGGTTGAAATACCTACCATCATAATATTCCAAATTCAAAGACTGCTTGTATCAGAACAAAGAAACAACAAATTTAACCAAATGCGATCATATAAGGAAAAAGGAATGAGAAAAGAACTATTCGGTATCCCTCCACCAAGAAAGAAGTACGTACTGAGTTATACATGGAATTAAACTCCAGTAGAACATGGGCTGTCGAAATTTGGTCTCTCTGATGTCTTTCATCTCCTTTTAATGCTGGAAACTGTCCTACTGAAGCTGTAATTAGTTTTGTCTAGAGCTCAGGCATTTACAGCTCACTTGTTGGGATAAAATTTAGGAAAAAATGTATTTTCAGAATCAGATAAAAAAGAGACATCAGATCATTTAAAAAACTGATATCTACTTAAGCCTTACCGAGGCATAGAAGCCTACAGGTAGCTATTTAATTTTGCAGATAACACCAAAAAAAAAAAAAAAAAAAAAAAAAAGTAGTACAATATAGGCTGTAAACACTGTTTTTTACACCTCTGATCATGAGAAAAACACTAGTGCTGCAGATCTCAGAACCTTTTTGAAAAGCCTTTGGAGGCAGCGGACATAGACCCAAATGAAAGACAAAATATAGATGTCCAGCTAAACGATTCATTTTGCTGACAATCTGGAAAAAAATAATAAAAAAGCCAAAAAATTGCCAGCTTTAAGGACTTCGAGTTTTCTTGTTCCCAGTTCTACCACCAGGGAGAGGTTATTGGTAAAGAAAGAGAGAAAATGGCATTAAATTAGCAAGGAATTCCAAAGATCAAAGATTATTAGCCATTGATGCTGTGGGAGAGAGAAAAGTGGGGAATGGGGAAAAAAGATTAAAAAAATAAAATCACACAAATGCACTAAGAGGACAGATTGCTTTTATTTCCCCAAAGGCCTAATGGGTAGTATTATACCTGCATGGTTTGCACCATAAACTCTGTCGGTCAAGCCCGAACAATGCCCGACACTTCTTTGGAGTATTTGCATCTGTTAGCATAAGGTAAACACAAAAAATACAACACAATGGTGGATAGAGCTCATTTGGACTGCGTCATCTTAGCTACAGCTACGTTTAGCTTTCAATCACCTCAGTTTTATTTGGTAATCTCCCCTTGTACCAAGGGCAAGAAAGAAAACAGAACTTTCATAATAAGCTAAAAGAAAACCAAAAAAAAAGTATCTCTAACACGGCCGTGCGTCTGTCTGGTGTCGGTATCGCGCTCAACGCCGTGTTACCAAGGGCTTTGGGAGAGACTTTCCTTGGGTGGAGGCTTGGAGGGCAGGAGCGTGGGGGAGCCACGGATCGGATGGGCTTAAGGCTGATGCTGTTTTACAGTGGGTTTTTGGCTAGCAGCAGCAAAGAGGAAGGCAAAAAAACCAACCAACAACAGAAAAAAAAAGCAAAACCCTTTCAGAGAGACAGTAACTCATGGCAGTGTCCCGTTCCCTTGTGTTTTCTAGATCACAACACAGAGCTACAAAGCAACAAGGCAGGAAAAAAAAGGGGAAAGTACCAAATAAACCAGCTGCAAATCAGCCATAGCGAGTCTGGGAAAACTATACACACCTGCAGGGGCCGCACCAGTTATTCTGTTGATCAAGGCCAAAGCGCGCTCGGCATTTCTTAGGAGCGCTCAGGTCTGAATGAGTTCAAGAAAAGCGAGCAGAAAAGGGAGAGAGGAAAAAAAGAAAAGGGGAGAGGGGGGAGAGAGAGAGAGGAAGAGAGAAAAGGGGAGAAAAAAAGAGAAAGATAAAAATAAGGAAAAAATAAAAATAAAAAAGGGAATAAAAATCAATGTCCTTGTTATTAATTGCAAAATATTGACTTGATTTAAAAGTTAAAAAAAGTGATAATCACATTTTTATTCAACTCTTGAGATTAGCTGTTGCAATTAAAGCTGCAGTATCCCTTTATAAAGGACTGTTTCTTTCCCTTTTAAAAGAGCAGGTAGAGGAAAGTCATTGTGGCTGGTCTAGCAGGATGTTTCAGGCAAGATTTATTTGGGCTGGGTCTTTTTATTCTCTTTTTTTGAGGGGGGGGGTGGAAAGGAAGAAAAGAAGCTGAGTATGGAAGTTAGATCCTGAACATGCTTTTTTCTTCAACTCAGATACAAAATAAAAAAAAAAAAAAAAAAAAAAAAAAAAAGCTAGAGACTCATACTATATCTCCTGGGATAATGCAGCTTTTGGAATAACATTCAATTTATTTGTTTTTATTAATTTGTATTTAAAAGAATGGATAAGAATAAGCAGATTGCGGAATGAGTATGTTAGCATCAGCCAGAAAATAAAATGTAAAGCATGGCAAGGTGCTGAGTTAGTAGAGCTAGTGAATTGCAATGAGCAGGCTAAGGGGGAAAAAAAAAATCCAAAACTAAAATAATAATAATAATAATAAAAAAATGCACGTGCATGCTAATGTGAGAAGACTTAGTGGGAGCCATGAAAAATGCCATTAGATTAAGGAGGTTCATTATTGACTTGCTTCCATTCTTTATCAGTCTCTTTAAAGAAATACTGCATATTCAATTTGCACAGTTAGTACAACTCTTGCGTTATTTTACTGTATTACTGTTTTAATAGCAATTGTTACAAAAACAAAAAAACAAAATTAAAAAATACTATTAAACATGTAATAGATATAAAGATATATAGATAATAAATACTATCAGAACGTGTGGATGGTATTTTTTTCTTAATGTCATAAGTGTTTAATGTTAAAATCTATAATGGCAGGAAAAAAAATTAAAAAGCAGTTTATAAACTATTTTAAATGACTCAAAATGACGTTAGCACCTGTAATCGGAGGAAGTGAAAGGCAAGGATTTAGGAAACATTCGCTGTGTTCTGAAAAAAAAGAACAAATTATACAAAGGCTTCAAAAAAACTAAGTCAGGGCTTCTTCAAAATTGACTATGAGATTGCCTATGCAGTATTTCTAATTTCCTATATAGAATGGCAAACCTCCTTAATTTAAAATGGGTGCAATTTACCACTGTAAGGCATGCATCAGAACATACAGGTACAGCCCAAATTAATACCAAACACATACATACGTACGTACACGCACACACATATGCGCAAAATAAGCAGACATCTTTATAAATGATGGCATAGGCATTACAACTACAGCTCTGCAGTTAAAGGCTTTGCAATTACTACGTACAAATTCAGCTAACGTCACAAGAGGCTCTTACATGCAATGGCTTGGTTACTAGTTTTAGAAGGGCAATAACGCGTAAATAATTAGAGTGCATTAAAAAAAAAAAAAAAGGCTGTCTAGTATAGGGACCATCTCCCCGTGAGGACAGGAGACTCATACCCACCCCCCGTACCTAGGAGCGTCACACCAGGATTGCCACACTTCCACTAAGTGAGAGATTTAGACTTGGTTTTACTTACCATTGGTCTCTCCTGGCTGCTTATCCCTTTTCCTCTTCTTCTTCTTTCCCTGCAGTAAACATACACAAATGGGGAGGATTAAAAAAAACCCAAAACACGTGTCCTTGCAAGACGGCACCGAGTGGCGGGGCTGAGGCCGGTGCGGGAAGCTCCCCGGGGAGGACACCGAAGCGCGTCGCTTGCTCATCCTCAGTGGAGGGAGGCTTGGGGGGCCCCGAGGGGATGCTCACACTCTCGGCCCCGTGACTTTTCGGACAGCCTCGTGGCAGCTCCCCCCAACACTAACACCCACCAAAGCCGTAAGCAGCTGGGGAAGGGGCAGAACTTGCAAGTTGCTTCTTTTGAGATAAGATCATCGTGAAGACGAAAACATTTGCCGTTTGTAAGCTCCTGCATCTGAAATTTTCAAAAATCATGCCTGGGCATGTTTTGGTGGGGCAGGGAGGGGAAGAAGAGGGAGACCAAAGGGAGGAGAGTGCATGAGTGAGGTCAGATTGAGCCCCTGGAGCTCCTCAGCACCCAAACCCAACCATTAAAGCAGACGAGGAAGCCACAGTAATGAGCAAATCCTAACCTGCAGGTTTGTAAGTGAGATGGCAAACTAGGAAGCAAAGCAACGACAAGAAAAACAATCCTGATGTAACTAAGACCATTCCCGATGTAACTAAGACCATTCCCACATTTTGCTCTATCACAAGGAAAGTAACCAGTAATATTTTGCTAAACTGTGTCCCTTTCCCAAATACTGTCCTACAAAATGATGCAGTCTGTTACAGTTCCTGACTGGAGGGAGAAAGGCGCTCTCTGTATCCCCTCTAGCAGAGAGGGAGAGAAGAACCAGGAGCTCGACTTCTGTGGAAATCCAACAATCATTTTCCAAGAGAAGAGTTAGAAAGCATGGGTCAAAAGAGAAAATCTATTTTCTACAAAAACTCTTCTAACACTGAGCTACAGCATTTGCAGAGCAGCACAAAGAGGCCACTGCAAGGAGACAGTCATTTTATTTTCACAGCTGCCCAGATGTTAAAAGTAACGACTTTCGGGCCAGCAATGTCAACTGTGAACAGCACAAGAGATCCCGGCTTTTGAAGATGCAGTAGTAGGAGTTGGTGAAAAGACACCAGTTCAAGAGTCTCTTGTGGTCAAGATGGAATAAACATCTCTTGGAAGAAGGAAATCTCACAGTATTTTTGAAGGGCTGGACATGTCTGTGAGGAAGCCAAGAAGTTCTCCCACATGGTGGACATCTTTCTCAGTAGGCTGGTCTGGCTCCCAACTAAATGGTTAAGATGGGCTTCAGCCTGGCACATCCACTGTAACACTCGGGACACTCACTGTGGTATGTTCCCTGGAATGTATTAGTAAGAAATTCCCCCAATGTGAATGTTTGATTTAGATTTGTTGTTGCTGTCGTCATATTTTTCCTCCCCAAGAGCTGGCTTTCTGGCATGGGGCTTCTGTACTCGCTCCCCCCTGCTTGCTCAAGGTTGTAAACCGCTACCCTGCTGTCCAGGCTGCGACAAGCAGAGCCACCAGCCTGCCTTCTGAGGAGGGAAAAAGCTGTGTGAACCATCCATTTTAAAGGATTTTTAAACAACATGCACATAACCCTGTGGCTTGGATGCTGCTGAGAAATCATCTCTGACACCTCTGAGGTCATTTTGGGAGATACGGAAAGATGTTGCCCTGAGTCAATTGCTACAGCAGCCATCAGTCTAACAGGACAGGCAGACGAGATAGACAAGCATTGCTCCTAAAGCTCCCTGAGAATACAATAGGGAAAAATGAGGTATCTTGAAGTCCACGTATCACATAAAGATACAAGAGGCTCAGACTGCTCCATCTATTTTAATCTAGATTGACAGTAACTCTGTGAAAGTCAGTGAATTCTTTCCAGCTTTCCAACAACATAACAAAGCAGACAATTGCCTCGGGACCATAAGCCTGATTTTTTTTTATTTTTTCATCTCAAGGAGGCCACTTGCATAATTAACGGACTATATCTTGTGACAAATTCACTTAATATTTCTAGTACATTTGGGAATTCTAGTGCTATTCCAATTTGAGACCTTATAACTTCCTCACACGAGGGCCAGCCAGAACAGAGGGTCAGGAGTCAGCTGCCCTTTACAAACTCTTCAAGCCAGATATTAAAGTACTATAACCCCTTTAGGGAGCAATCTGTTACAAATGGCTGATATACCGGAGTGTCAGCCAGGGACCAGGCATTTCTGGCTCCTTTTCAACACAAGCTTTGAAAACTGTTCCTAACAATGAATTGACAGAGGTCCCACTAACTTCTTTCACACAGTTTTCAAAAGAAATAGGGAGAAGAATCACCTGGCTTGCTTGTTCAATTTCTGCACTACAAGAAGGTATTTGATTACATAGCTAAATAAACACATGGATTTAAGAAAATAATCACGGCAGCAGTTTGTGAAGTGCTCTGTAGAAGACACCATTTTGCCTTTGCCTCCAAGTGCCCTCCTAAGACTTGAGAAGATAGTCTGTAAAATTTTCTGTCACTGTACTATACAAGTTCTTAGGCTGCAAGTAAAGGTGGATGTAAATACTTGCTAACTGCTTTGGCAGCTCCCTCTACAGAACCAAAGCAACATGAGTCTTGACAGGACTGCAGAGTCCTTTGGTGCTAATTTTCTAGACAACCGGCAGGCGAGGTGACTAGACCCTTACATACTTCTGAGTCCAGCACTCAGTACCACTTAAGATCTTAATATTATTACATCTCACAAAGAGCAAATGTGCCTTGTGACGCCAAGAAGCCATGAGGGATTCCCTGAATCCTCTTCTCTTATTTAAGAACAGGCTGAAAGCTGCATTTCTTGAATGTACTGCTCCTGTTTCTGAAGACCTAAGCTAGAGCTGGCCCCGTCCTCGTGCCTGATGTAAAGTGCCTAATGATTTAACCATTACAAGCAGCTCAAACGTGCTCCCCTTCTAGATCTGTGAAGGGCTCAAGACCTTACGAAACGCTGAGGGAGGAGGGGAACTTGGAGAGGTCTGAATGGACCAGGAGAGAAGAAATAAATAAATCCTGTGGATGATGCAAACGTGTGATGCAAAGGTACCGCACTCTCCTCAGGCAGGAAGGTTCCCCCTGAAGGTCACTTGGGGGTACAGCATCAAGCCGCTGGGAAAGCGCCGGCTTTCTCATCCTGTCCTTTTTAGCTCAAGAAGAAAGGGTTTCTCAGTGCTCACATGGTGAGGACAAAAGTAAAAGGTCCTAAACACTGAAGGCTTTGTACAGGCCCATCTGTCGGTGGCACAGTCACTGTGCAGAACGAGCATTCCTGAAACCTCAGTCGAGCCTATACTCCCGTTTGAACACCCAAGAAGACGATACCTCACAGTGAGGAACTACCTCGAGCCTATGGTCTGACAGGCCAGGCTATGCTGAAAGAGAAAATGCGTTTAAGCAGGAGCAAAGCCTCATCGGGCTTAATGAGGTCTCCTCTGAGGAGCATGCACAGCTACACCTGCAACAGCGAACAAAGGAGGGAGCGAGGCAGATCCCAACAGAAAGAAAAGATGACCAAGAAAGAACAGAAGGATTTGAAAGAATGTCCTTAAGTACATATTGCTAAATAAGTGAGCACGTGTATTCTTCGCTGCTGAAACGGTGGAAGAGCATAGAGAGCCGCTGCTACTCTACGCTTTGCTGCAGACTCTGAACTGGCTTCTTCCCATCCATACGTGTAAAAGCGCAGATTCTCATAGAGGTAAACATTGCCAAATACAAAGCACACAGTTTATGTGATATATGGCAAAATAGGATATTTACAGTGAAATAGAAGTGATGATGACAATGATGGAACAGACAGACTTCAACAAAAACAAGATTTGTAACACTGTACACAACTGACATCAATCTTATACCTGCTGGTCCCCAAACCTGCAGGGAAGTTTGCCTGGAAAGTAGGGAGCAGGGTTTATTCTGGAGTTAGAGACCTTAAGAGTTTTAGGTGATTTTTATTTAAATTTAAAAAAAAAAAAAATCAAGATGCTGCTATAATCCTATTAAAGAGGGTTTAGAGCTCCCACCAATCCACAAATCTGTCAAGAATTTATGGCTTTAGGCTTGCAAACACTTACTACCAGATGCTCTGCTTACCCTTCATGGAAGAAGGAATTATATACTACCAGTAAGTGGTTACAGTGCTGGCCTTATGTTTTTAACAGACAGAAAATTTTACCACTTTTAGCTAAAAAACAGGCTTTTGGAAAGGCAGAGGGTGGAATCAATCTTAAAAACACTCCATGAACTGATCACAAACTCCAAAACACTTTTTAAAAAATAGGGGGGTGAGGGGGTAAAGAGGAGATAACATGGCCATGAAAAAGCAAAACATAAACAAAATATACAACAGTAGAGCGTGGAATAATTCATTTAACCCCACTTGAGAGTAAGACTTTCAAACAAGTCACGCTTTTGGTTTTGCCAGTCCTTCTCTGAAGCTAGGATAAGTCATTCTTCCACTTTCCACTATACTCTCACACAGATAAGCACAAGACACTAATTATTCATCTTTTTGGTGGAAAGGAGAGGAGCCATACTAGGGGAATTTTTAATTTTGTTTTTAAAAATGAAATTTAAAATGGCCAGCAAGCCAAACAGCATTTCCAGATGCTGGTAAAAGTGAAGGCAAGAGTTTCTTCACAGAGCTCTACTGTCATGCCCCAATTCTAACCTTTTACTAGTCCCAGCCAGGAAGCCTCGTTCAAGTGGAGGGCTGGGAATTATCCCCAATAGTTTTAGTATCGCAGAGGGAAGCGTCCGTTGTTGTTACCAGATTGGGATCCTGAGGCACGCTTTCCAAGTAGTGCTTGTGAGTAATGTGTGGTCGTAGTTCAGAAATCCTACAAGCTCTACTACTAAAAAAATTTCCACCTACATAGGAACCTACATAGTTATCCCGTGCGGACCAGCCCGGGTACAGCTGCATATGAAGCTGTCGTTCCTTTCTTGCTAGTTCATAGTATTTTGCTTGTTCTTCTCTGGATAACGCGTGCCACTGAGGTGAAGAAAAGAGAAAAATACAAAATAAAAAGCACAAGTGTTTTTTTTAAGGCACGTTAACAATAGAGTATGTTATTTATATACAAATGCAGCTAGAGTTGATTTTCATTAAAAAGAGATAAAACCAGGTGATCTGGCATGCTGCTATTCATATTTTATTTATAACTCCAGATTATAACTCCAGTAAACTCAAATGAGTCACAACTTATAATTTATGTTCACTCAGTCCCTTTGTCTCCTGATGAGAAAGGAGAATTAAGAAAACTAAACAAAAACGAAGAGCAGGGGAGGGGGTCCAGAAGCTGAACCACTTGTCATCAGCCAGATCTCAGTTACAGATTTACAGAAGGTCCCCCACTCCCTCCCCACTGGCACCCCCTCTCCTCTCCTGGCTCTCCCAGGAGCTGATACTGGTACTGTACTTCCCAAAGGCTTTTTCCTTCCCCATTTACTTTTCTGCCTGTTTCTAGGACAAAATAAGAAATTCAAGATTTTTTCCATCTCCAGGTGACGGAAAAACCATTGAAATAACACTGTTATTAATTAACTCTTCCCCTTCCCCGTGAATGACCCCACTGGCAAAACGTGCCTGCAAAAAACCCCAAAAAACAAAAGGCCTTTGGTTTAGTTACTTCTCTATCCATTATCAAAAGAACAGGAAAACACACGATTCAGAAAGGATGCAACTCCCTTTCTCTGCAAGCAGTGAGAATCCTACCGAGCTTCACTCCCTGCTTGTGCTTCTCCCTTGTTACCTACCCTTCGACCAAGGATTTGGTTGATGGCTGCGCTCTCTTTCAATGTGCACTCTGCTACAACTTTTGCTCTCATTTCCTTCATATACAACATAAATGCATTAAGAGGTTTCTTTATGTGTGGCTTCTTTTTCTCTTCTTCTTTTTTGGAGTCCTGATGTTTTCTGAAGGGTAAGGATACAACAGACAGAAACCTCACAGTGAGAACTCTTGTGAATTTATTAAATTAATCCCCTCAATCCCTCTAGCATTAATGCTCAGAAATTAGTCTCTAGAAAGAGGACCAGAAGGCTCTCTAGGGCTTTCACCCTGGCTGCAGTATGAGAACATTTTTAAGAGCATTATAAGAAATCCTATCTCATATTTACGCAATATCACCAAGTACACTCTCAGCCCCTAGAACAACCTCGGAAGGATATGGGCACTTGAGAAAATTAGTTCATGGGGAGGGCTTGTAAGCGTGACGGTAGATGAAATAATTACACTCCATTGTCACTGGGAACCGAAATGCTGTCTTCCTGCTTCACCCGTGAAATGAAAGGCAAGAAGCACCAGAAGCTCTAGGGGCAGAGGAAGACCAGGACTCTCCTCGGCTGAAACCTAAACTTGACACCAGCTCTCTCCACAGCTTTGAAAAAGTCATTTATGCTCTGATTTATTATCTCCTGTTAAGTATCCAGTATCTCGTGGCTTCAAACCAGGCACTGAATAACCAGGAAAACAGTCAAAAAGCTCGTCTCTTCATCAAGAAAATTCACCTTCATTGTTAAAATGGTTGAAATTAATAACTATTTGTCTATGCCACAGAATGACTCTGAAAGACTGTTACCATTATTTTAACATACTTTAACAATTAAATCGTGTTTAAATCAATTAGAAGGGAAAAAGCAATTTTAAAAAAAAAAAAAAAGAAAAAATTAGAGCAAAACATTCCCACAAATCCAAGCCTTATATAAAAGCCACACATGCATAGGTGATGCTTTAGGTGTTCTAAAAAAACAACACAGGAAGCAACAACTTACGAGCTGTGGAGTGAGCCGACGTCGCTCTGGGAAGATTCCTGTTTGACTGTTGGTGTGACTATGGCCGGATGAGGGATTCCAGTTGTATGTAAACTATGGTGTGGCGGGACCATGTGTGGAGGAAACCTAGAGGAGAGAAAGCTGTGTAAATCGTCAGAATAAAAATGAATGAATGGGGAGGGATGTGTACACACACAAAAAAAAAAAAAGGCATATAACAAGCACATGACAGCTAGACAAAGCATATGAAAGCTGGCAGCATTAATTAGCAATAAATTAAACATAATGACTCTTCTAATGTCATTAAAGCCAATCTTCCCCTTCATTATCATTACTGACATGAGACATCATGATTTTTAACATCTTTAACAAAAGGCAAATTCAACTGAATGAACTTGGATGAAAGTGGAATTTCAGCTACCTGCAAGAAAATCCACCAGTCCATTTCTTTGCTAAGAAATTATCTGTGGCAACCAAGGAATCAATTTTTATAGTTCTGAATCGTGTTGTGAATTTGGGATGACATCTTTTGTTGCATATTGACAGCAAAATAAAATATTAATGCCAACACAATCTAGATGCATTTTTGATAATCCTTATAGGTGCCTCATTAGCTACATTTTGTTGATGGAGCAAAAGAAAATATTTATTCCTGTGTAATAAATCTCTGAGCCACATTGCTTTAACAGAAGGTAAGAAGATTGTGGAATTAAGTCAATTTTGACCCATTATGGTAACCTAGGAAGGCTTAAATTCATGCAAAGTAACAGTCTAGCCTTTCTAAAGAGAAAAAAAAAATGTTGTCCGCTTTATGGTTTATGGTCATATACATGGACAGGCCCCAGTCCTGCAACTGGATTCAGAGGGATATGCAATCCTCTGTGGGAATCTCATTGCTCGGGCAGGGTCACAGCACAAACATGTCACAATCATTCAGGCTTTTTACTCTTTAACCAAAATGAACAAACTTCTGAAAAGCAGGACTGACTTCTCATCATTATTGTTCAACAGTCTCAGAAAGGTTTTTCAGTGAATAAGAAAAGCACACTATGACTGACTGCCTTTCCCTTAGAAGTCAACAGGTTTCCTGGGAACGGGATCTAGCCTAAAAATTTGTTTCAAAATTAACTTCCCCAAAAATCCAAGGCTAAAGTGATTATGGCAAATGATAAGGTTTTTTGTCAATGCAAATCCCTCCTCTCATCCCAGATTTTAAACTGTTTTTGTCAAAATAAAGTACCCCAAGAATATGGAACATGCAATGGGATAAAGAATCCTTTATTTTATCATCAATATACAATGTTTTTTTTTTCTATCAAACAGGATTTAAAATGGGGTGATATACCATGGATAAGTAGACTGTGTACAAGTATCAGAAATATAATGGGATTTCTTTATTTTTCCCCCTCTTATAAATTCCATTACTGAGCTTAACCCCTCCCCAAACTGCCTAGACATTCCCTACATTCAGAAGATGACACAGAAGTACTTTCATGAACAAGAGGTACTGTCCACTATGAGCTCTGAGGATCTTTGTCTATCAGCTGTACTCAGGATCATTAGACAGAAGTATTTTGTCTTTGAAGGCACTGGTGGGAAGAGCAGGGACTGACAGGGAGAATGTGAAATTGTTCAAACTGCAGAGAATTGCAGCTCCTACAAACAACGGCATGGAGAGAAGGAAAGGAGGAGGGTGCGATGGCCAAGGGAGAGGAGAACGGGCAGCAAAATGGTCATTCCTCCATGGATTTCTACTTCTGTTGAAGACCCATAGACACAAATCTCCAAGAGGATTGTCAAAATGCCTTCCCTGCTCTCTGATAAAAGTAGCTGGGAGAGAAGTGCATGTCTGGGGAAATGTACAGTAGGTCAGAAGAGAAGGCAATGTCGAGGCTGCAAGGAGACCAAAGTCCTGTTCCCACTTATGCCACAGAATTGCCTCACCATCAGCAAGACAAAAACTGGGCCTTTGTATTATTTTATTCTGCTCTGCTTCTCTCTATCTGTGTGTGTGTGCGTGCATGTGTTTTGATTGGACATACTTAAAGTTTGTTCACACAGTGCCTGGGGCCTTCAGCCATAGTACAATGCAAACAATAAAAACTGACAGTAAGAGATTTCTTTAGAAAAATAACTTACAAACATGGGCGAAAATAATACCCATGGCAAAACCCTGACCTCACTGGAAGTGGTACAAGCATAGTGATAAAAGGCTGACACACAACCTATCGAATGACTCTCCTAGGCAAGACCCGGCGTTGAAGAGCGGACTATGTTGCTGGGGCGAGCTAGGGTTCAAACTGGAACAAGAGCCAGGCACAACAGGACAACGAAGGACGAAGATGGAGATGAAAAGCCTACCTTCAGAGAGCAGGCAGAGATCTGTGGTTGGTTGTGACATGAGGACACACTGAGAAGGGCAGTGGGCATATACCAGCAAGGAAGAAGAGCTGAGTGCAGTGGAAGCATGAGGAAGAAGGGTATGAGGGCAGACCTGAATAAGGTTAGACTCATCATGGGAGAAGGGCTCCCAAATATCTCAAAAGACTAATTACAGCTGGATTTAATGGGGACAAAAGATGGTGTTTTTTAAGCTTCTGAAGAGGACCCCATGATGTGGCCGTGATAACCAGGTCATGGACTAGCTTCTCAAATAAGGATCTGGCCAAAAATTAAACACACTGACAAATGAACTCTGCCTACATGGTGGATTGCTATATGGTCAGGATCTTCAAGAGAAACAAATTCAACAGAAGATACGGGGTTATTTCATTTATTTTTGATGAAGATTTAAGTACATCCAGCTAATAAAAAAATAGAGAAGGGTGAAGAAAACCTGCAAAAAATGTAAATTCCCCCCCAATCATGGGAAAAATGTTTTCCCAATTACTGCTCAGGAGAGAAAGTATTTGCACATGGAAGAGTGACTAAATGGGAATGAAGGGCAGCGAAGGAGGAGACGCCTACATACGCATGTTTTGTGAAAGCCGGGCTGTAACAAGGACGGCAAAAGCTCCAGTGACTTCAGCTGGCATGAGATTTTTTACCCACTGAGCTCTAAACTTCAGAGACATGGCAGCCTTCATCAACGAGCAGCTACGGCTCAGTAGTTATTGTCAGGGTGGCAGTTTCCCCAAGGAAGTTGTGGGTTTGTTGCTAAAGACCGTTCACTTTTCCACACTGAATAGCTCTCCCGTCAATACACAAGGCTGACTATCGGACTTACACATCCCGTCCTGTTTGGTGCTATAAAAACAGGCTCCAGAATGCAAAGTCGCTCACGCAATCCCATGGACTTCATGGGTGGGGGTTCGGCCCAAAGTTCTAGTGCCTATTTATTTCCCTGTAGACATCCACTCACATGGCAATACGAGTGGGGGAAGAGTGTTAATTTTTAAGTTCCTGGCTACACTCCAACTTCAGTAATTACATTCAGCAAAAGTGAGTTTCCCCTGAAATTTCAATTACAGAAGGTATTTTCCACTGCCACCACTTAACTGCTGTGCAGTGTTTGTCTGGTGTAATTCTGTTAAATTATTTCTCGATTTCCTCTCACAGCAGTTGTTTTTTCATAGTGGGTCCACTGTTTGCCCAACAGTCAGTTAACCCTGTCTCAATTTACATGAAGGGCATATTATAGAGGGGGAACGAAGGATCAAGAGCTGTTATATGCGTGTGGTGTGCATAAGAAGTTAGTGGGGTGATGCTACAAGTGGAGAAAAGAGTTGTAAATGGTTAAAACAACCTGAAGTCACTACCTTAGTAGTCTAAACCATTTATGAAAATCACTATTAGTCACCCATTAACCTTTTATAAACTATTCATAAGCACACTCACTAATGAACTGTAATTATTAAGCTGAGGGAATATTCAGGGTTGGGAAGCATTATATGCTCCACAGGTCTATACCATAATGGAGGCAAAGATGGGAACGACTTTTGAAGGCAGGCTCTGGAAAAATGCGGATGTGGTCTCAGGGGAGGGAGGGGTCTGCCCTGACTTCACCATTTGGGCAGAGCCAGGCCAGCGACCCCGAGGCTCGTGCCAGGGCTCTGCGGGACTGTTGCCCAGAGGCCAGCCGTGCATGGCAGCCTGTCTGCAGGCAGGCGCGGGCATCCCCGGGCACGCCAGCCCCATCTCCCAACTATGCTGGCTACTCAGGGCAAGGGCCATCCCACGGCTGAGCTCAGGCCCTCCAGCTGATACGGCGGGCATGAGAAAACATGTATCGAACCACATATCAGAGCACGGTCTGCCCAGAGGGTGTTCCCGTGTACGGGAAACCAGGAGAGATGTTTCTGGGCTGAAACAAAGGATAAACATCTTAAATCTATTCATCAGCCTGCGTGTGCGCCTGAGCATGTGTGCACGTATGGGCTTATGTCAGAGACAAAAAGAAAGGCTGTGTGCGTATATGCACACCCCTCACCTTTGCCTAAGACATCCCCCCCGTATTTTTTTCTCTAGACAAGTATTCCATGAATTGCAATAAACACCCTAAAAATTCTAAGCAGCTCATTATACACCACTGTCTCCTTTTATGGCTCCAAGCCAGAATATAATGATGAGTCTTAACTTGTTAAGGACAACTAATTTTTTGTTCCTGGCTGTCTCAGGGGCTTCTCTCTTACTCACTCTCACTTTACTTCACTGTTGACATGTTTCTGTTAACTGGATGTCATCTGCCTGCCTTGATTTTATGCACAAGCAGTGGGATGCATTTTTCTGTGCAACAATTCTGCTTTGAGTTGCATTAGATTTGTCATTATTCTCTCATTTTCCCCTTGCACTTGTAACATTTCATCTATTCCTGCCTTATTTTTTGAGCCACGGTGCACCCACATTATGGTTTATACATGATCTTGCTCCCTTTGAAGCCGGCAGATTTCAGAGCCAGCCCTCGTCAGGAGAAGTGCCTGCTACCAATTTAGCAGGCTGAGGGCCCCGAGCTCCAACAACTCAATCTAAAGGGGGTCACAGGGTGGCACAAGCGAGTGTCAGCAAGTGCTGTTTAATTGCCAATCTAGGCTTCTCCATGGTGTTTAAAGTATAATGACCCATCACTTAATTCTGAGAAGTCCTGGCCCTGCTGCTGAATGGAATGAATATCAAAGGATGTGCTAGAACAGGGCAAGGAGCCTACATTTCCTATAACTGCCATAAGTATAATAGACCTCTACTTCTGTCGTCCCATTACCACAATAATGTATTTAATTTGCTGTGTACTCTTTTTAACTAGATACCTTTCATAAAGCCTACCTTGGGAATATAGCCTCCCCCCTCCCACATCTCCCCCCTCCCTCAAATGACTAGCCTCTCTAATAATAATTAAACTAAATCAAGCTCTACTTTGCCTCACACTATGCCTGCAAGTCTTTTATAGATATTAAAAAAGATTAAATGGAGGGAGGGAACCATTGTTTAAATTTGCAACTCTCTCCCCAACCCATGATTTTTTCTCCCCCATGCTGAGTCTATTAATATTTTTTTTTTAAAGTTGATTTTCCAGTTGTCTGTCTATTTGCTGGAGCAACACAGGCAAACATTAATTTTTGCTTTTACTGTACTTATCTAAAGCACAGAACACAGTATTTCCCTACCCATTCACTCATAAGCTCTAGTTACAGGTTTCCATTTCTCAACGGGGCGTGTTTCCCCCCAGTGCCCCCTAATCTTTTCCTCCTTAAATACTCTATATACCAACCTTCACATATTAAACTGCAGAGATGGAGAGGAAGGGACAGAGTAGAGAAGAGATGTGGAACCTCGCTATGTAATGCATGCTAATTTAATTATGTGCCATCATCAAAATGGATTAGCTGTTTCAGCCCATCAGGAAAGTCTAAACCTCCACCGATTTAATTAACTAGACTGAAAATCAGATGAACAGAAAATAAAACTATCATTAGGAGCAATTAGTGATTACTTAAACATAGTGCTGCCAACCAGTTTGTAAATAAAACTAGCAGCCCCTGGAAAATTAGATGGAATTAATTGGAGGTAGGGAGGGGGGGGAAATACATACTTCTAAAGCTTTAGAGGGTCAGGCAGGCCCTTTTATGTTGACTATCAGTGTTTGGAGCTTTGGTAGGGGAAAACATAGCGCAATAACCCTCCTCACAACTCTGCTTGAAGAGCAGCCCTCCTCCCTCCCGAGCCTCCCCTCTCGCACCCAGAGCGCTGCTCCGGGTGATAGCCACCGAAAAAGCAAAAGGTGTCACGACTTCTTGCTTTTTGAACATCACATTCTCCCAGCTTTTTCATTTAGTTTGGCTTTTAAAGACAACTTCCCGCTCCTTCACCTCTCCCTCAAAAACAAATTCTTAAAGCCCAATGACAGCACTAGAACACCCTCTTCTCAAATGGGAAGGCACCCAACCCCCGTCCTCTCCTCCTCAGCCCCACTGAAAAACTAAGGATCAAGTGCTCTCAGAAATACCCTCCCTAGATAAAATGCCCTCCTCTAGAGAGGGCAGCAGGAGGAGTTACATTTGCTCTTGATTCAGGACCTCAGCATTTGAACTCACCTTGACATGGAAGCATTGACGGTCAGAGCTGTTGGATAAGGGTGGCGGAAACCCCCTGTCGTGATTGGGTACACTGGCTGACCTTGCCTGGCAAAAAAGAAGGGAAAAAGAGAATGAAAGAAAGAAAAGGGGTTTTAAAAAAGGGAAAAAAAAAAAAAACACGCAAAATAAAAACCACAAACCAACAACAAAAAACTTCTCTCTGCACAGTAAGCTTTATTCTCATTTGATCAGAACAAAAATCTTGGGGATTGTACAGCAAGGATCAAAGGAAAGAAACACAGAACAATTTGAATGCCATAAATCTGATAGGAATGGCTAATTAAATTTTATAACCTCTGCTTATGTCAATAGAGACCCTCTCCCCAAGCTGAAACTAGGTGTTTTGTTGTAATAATTAAAGGCGAAGTCTCGCTTGCTTTAATGGAGCCATCACACTAATTGAGGGCTACACATCCAAAGGAAAACAATAATGAATGTAAATTTATACCAAAATAAAGTACAGTGAATCAAAGGACTTCAGTTGCGCTTTGGGCCTCTTTCGGTATTTAGATCTCGGTGAGAAAACATTAAATTAACAGAGCTTAATTTGTAGCCTTTTGTCAGATTAACAAGTGTTGACAAGAGTTACCGGGGGAGAGTCCCCAAGAAGTATTGTGGGTAACCAATAGACAATCACACCTCATTACAATAATTAAAAAATACAGCAACATGCAAAACAGCATCCTCATGAAAGACACACAACTTTTTCTGATTGAGGTTTGTCTGTGCTGGCTAGTTCTTTTCATCTGTCCTTCAAATATATCATCGGACTGGGCAGGATGCTTTCTGGGGGGGTACTATGCTAGAGACATCCAGGCCGGTTGAGGCTAGATGGGTTGGGAAGTTGATGGTGAAGCATGAATGGCGATGAGGGGGGAAACAAAAACCTTGGGCTACTTCTGCAAAGTTGGCCGTGCCACTTAGAGTAACTGCAAATGTGCTGGTATCATCCATCAACAAAAACCACTGGGAGAAGCTGTAAGAGCTGTAGGCAGACAAACCAGCAGTGATGACAGGGTCTTCCTGTGACAGAGGAGGACATTAGCACCTCCCTAATGAAAGTGGCCACATGTGGCAACACTCAGGTGGTCTGGCAGCCATGACAAAGGGCTCAAGGAGGACAAACCTGTGTCTGCACACATAAAGATGTAAGGCTCTGAAACACAGATGTGCAATGAGGCACAGGTCAACAGCATGGAATTTCTTCCCTGCGTTCTCATGTCTTTAACGTTACCAACTTTTAGCATTAGTTGGATATGTTTGTTTTAAATACTGAGGCTGTTACTGTGCAAAATTGGGCTAAATAGTTGCAACAGAGAAGCATGAACTGGCCGTACCGCTGCTAGGCCCTGCAAGCAAGAAATAAGAAGAAAAATAAGAAGAAAAGGAGCTGACTTTAGTTCTACTAGTGTTGAGGGTGTCCTACGTCATCACCACAAATGCGGAGGAATTTAATATTTCAGGGAGCAATGCTCCGGGTTTTTGTTCCGCTCATGCTATGCTCTTCTGGAAAAACACAAGCCTTCTGCAGAGAGCTGATGGACGTGCTTCACCCTCAGGGTGGGAGAGCCTCTACCCCAGCACGTTGCACGACTGCCCTGTGAGGAAGGGCAGCCTGCAAAGTGGTCAGACGTGGGCTGCTGAGGCTGAGGTCTGAGCTCCAGCCCTCCTGCATCCACACCTCTCTGCCTGAGAAAGACCTCCAAAGCCTCTGATGCCAATCCCTCTTCCTGCTCGAGACCTGGGTGCACATGGGGACCCCCTGCTCTTGTGGAGAGGCATTTCAGCACAGCTGGCCGAACAACCTTGATCAGGAACAAACTATTTCTAGGTTTGGGTAATTCATTTCCAAAGAAATATGATCTCTCTAATATTGATGAGGCCTGTTATGTGAGAAAAAAATGGTAATCATCTTGATTTATAATGCAGAGAACTGTTGTACCCTGCAATACAAATGTATTTTATAAGTATTTAAATCAAATATACTGTACAAAAGCTTGCTGCTTAAGTGCATTATAAACCCATTGCAGAGAAAGCAACATAAGAAAAAAATAAAATAAGGACTCAATTACTGGAGGGAATCTCATACCCAGCAAGTGGGATATGAGGAGCTGAAAAGACTAACTTTCCACAGTGTTTTTTGTTTGGTTTTTGTTTGCTTGGTTGGTTGGTTTTGGGGTGTTTTGTTGGTTTTTTTGTGGTGTGTTTTTTTTTTTTTAAAGCCAGTTTTTAAAGTAAACTAATTCCTATTTCTTGTTTGCAAGAAAATTCCATTCCACAGATGCCAACAGCCCAGCCACGTCTTGACCAGGAATGCTGCTCACTGGCCGATGTAAAGCTCTACTATTTTACAAGGAAAATGAAAGGGGTTTCAATGGGGAAGGCCAATGGAATTTAAAATTGCACATTAATAGTGAGGATGGCCCTGGCAGAAAGGAGTCCATGAGAACCACCCTGAGCTGCCAGAAAACAAAATTTGAAAAAACCCACATGGAGTAGTGTAAGGGCATTAACAAGAAAAGGACTTTCTGAGAAGTGTTTAAAAATTCATGCTTCACGAGCCACCAGCTGGTTGAGATGACATGCAAAGCTGTGCCCAACTGCTCATGTTTGTTTAAGACCACATGACCTGGCATAAGTTTTAATTAATCTTCATGAGGTGGGTAAATTCATAACCACTCAATGAAGTGGCAGTTGGCAAACAGACTTATCTCAATGCACACACATGCGCACGCACACATTTATACATTTTTAACATAAATTTTACACACCAAAAAAGAAAAAGGAAATTAAAAAAATGGAACTCCTTACTGTGGTACTAACCATCCTAGCGGATGGGGGATTTGTCCTACAGTGCCCGGTGATAACGGATAATAAGGAGATATATCTGGAGGATGTGGAGGCCTTGGAATTCCTATAGAAGAAGAACATAAAGCAGTGTTAGTACTGAGACATGGAAATAAATAAAATATACGGAAAAAGCACATCTATTTCTAAATTGTTTTCTGTTCATTTTTATTACAATACTCATGGCTTCACTTTGGGTTTCCAAAGGCTTGTTCACAGTCTTATTTTATGAAGTGAACCTCTTGACATCTTGCTAAATGAGATTCAACCAGGAAATCTGTGATTCACTCCCCCAGTCACCTCTCCAATCAGAGATAATTATTTTGTTATATAGGATGAGAATTTTGGAGTCTCAGCTATAGTTTTGGTGTGATGCTGAGCTAGGTGCTGTCTTAAACACTCAGCAGAAATATGGTCCCTGTTTCATGGTTATTTTAGTCTCAAAGTCACCGAAAGAGCACAGGCCCTACCCATACTTTGACTGTGTACTCAACAGCACGGTGTTATTCCAAAGTAATCTCCAAAATGAGCTACAAAGTCATTATAATTGCAAATGACCTATGCTTTTGAGCAAACCTAGGAGTGGAGGGGAGACCCCATGGAAGTACTTGCTAAAAGGGGGGTGACAGACGCTGAAGGTGAGCAGGGGAGGACAGAGAGCCCATCTGTCTTCTCTGAAACCGGTGGAGCTCCTACTCAGAGAGCAGAAACCATCTCCAGACACAAGCCTTCAATCTTAACCCTCCTTACCTTAAGAGCAAGTAGGAATTAATTACTCAGAGGAGTAAGGGTTACAAGACTGGGTCTTTCAATTAACAAACCAGAGCACAATTACACAGCAGAAGCAAAATTAAAACAGAGAGCATTAAAACGAAGGAGTACTGTATTCATGGCTAAAAACTATTTTTTTAAGTCACTCAGGAAGCTTTTAATCTCTAAATTAAATCTCCTTGTGTGACATTTTCATGCAGACATTGCTTTTTCTCCATTACAAAACCCAAACAGATTAACTGGGCTTTAACCATCCGGCGAGCTATTTGCACACTTGAAAGAATGTTCACAGAAGAAAAGTAAACAGTCTACAGACGTTAATCATATGTTTTATGATAACCATTTAAAAGCTATTCCCTGTACTACCATTATTTAAATGAGAGGTTGACTATGCCATTCACTTGCAATACCCAGGGATGGCGAGATGGATTCATTTTAAGCCATGTGAAGTTAGAATTAAGCACAATTAGAAGGGGGCCCCAACTGAAGCACAGGGAGTGAAAAACAGCTAATAGACCGCCTCATTCAAGGGCTGGACTTTAGATAAATTATCTGCATACGTTAGGACCAACACAGAGCGATTCTTTTGACACGAATCCAGTTTCTGATGTACTTTTCAATTAACCAGCTGGGATTTGGATTAACAAAAACAAAACCACTGTCACTAGGAACTCAATGCAGCCCAAAGAAAGAAGATTGACACTGTTTGACTTCTCTGGGCCCTCAGGTTAAACAGAGGCTCTTAAAAAGTTAGAATAACATGTAAATTCTACTCTGTAACACCAATAAATCTAGTCAAGGTTTTACACGGTGCTCTATATTCAAGAAGACTGCCCTTCAGGCTGAACTGAGAGTTGGGTAGACTTACATTGGGGAAAAGAGTTGCAAGCGTAGAGCTGGAGCTAAGTAGTTAGAGTAGATGAAAATTCAACATTATAGGAGAAAAATGGCTGAACTCCTGACACAGAAACAATGGGATTTGGGGAATTAAAAGAGATTCATTTTGAAACTGGTCATGACCCACCACCTTTAAAATTCCGGCTGCAATTTTCTAAGTGCAGATCACAGAACGCACATGTTTAACTCTCTGGGTCATGCATGCAAACCAAGCACTTGGTAGATCGAACTACTAGGTGGGGTATCACGCTTGCAAAGAAACATACCTGTGAACGACCCCACACATGCAACTCTGGTGTCACTCTGCAGAAGCTTTATGAAAATTCACTCCGTAGGTTTCCTTCTGAAGCCTAATTGGCTTAAAAAGAATCTATTTTGTCCGTGTTCTTGCATGCATTTGACATTTTACATGCCCCCTTTGGTGCTCCAGCATGGGAAATCCTTCCTCCCACACTCCTTCCCCCTAATATGCAAAATGGAAAGACCCACCCACCCACTCTCAAAAAACCCAAAACTATTTCCCACCTACCTGTTTTGGGATCTACGTCAGCTGGTAAGTGTGGAGGAGGGTTTCCCGGTGTGAAGTGCTCATTGCTGTACGTGATAAGCGGCGTAAGAGGGTGTACATGGTGTGGGTGCTGCACAACTGGCACTTTGTTAGACTGTCAAGAGAAAAAGGTCGACGATGTTACAGAACTGCTGGGTACTCCCCCCTGCAGCATGAGGCATGACATACAGAAATCTGAATACCCAGGATTTCAACACGATCCTCAGACTTTTCCAGATCCCTTCTCGGTGTCACCCTTGCAGTTTTCCCACCCTCTTGCTTAAAACCTCCTCACACACTTTCCCTGCTCTTGAGTTTCTTTAATCTTTTTGACCTGTAGTGCTCCTGTACGGAGCAACATCAATTCTTTAAAAATTTTCCTTTTTATTTTATAATCTTGTGCTTCACCTCAATGATGCAGGCAAACTCCTCAGTGAGGGGCTGACAGAGTCCCCCATTTAATTAGCACGACACCCAAACGCTCACTGACCTGTAGGTCTTTTCCCTTCCCCTTCCTGTCCTCACTTCCAGTTCTGCATTTTACTGCTCATTGCAAATACTCCAGATAAAAAGCCTTTGTAGTACTAGAGTATGCCCTTAATCAGCAAGCATTAAGCTGAAAAGCAATCACCTGCATATTTTTTAATATATATATTTTAGAAGAGCTGATTAATTATCAATTCATTGGAAGGCGCTAATAAATGGAAACTGGATACTGATGCATTAGGCTACTAAAATATTGGGCTATATAAATAATGGCAAAACCACAGATAAAGCCATTGAAACTAACACTGTTGAGGGGGGAATAATCACGCAGATTTCATGAGGTTTTTCCTTGTCACAGTCCTAGCTCTGGGGTGAAAAAAAAAAAAAAAAATCTTTTTCTAACAACAATTTAAAAAAATAAAAAAAAAAAGAGTGAATGAATGAAAGGAAAAGGCCAGCTGAACTGTAACTTACCCTTACAAGATCACAAAGAAAAAATTAAGCTGAAACAAGCGAACTGCTGGACCATTTACTGCGAGTAATCCAATTGCAAAAAACCCTATTCCCCATAGAGGATTTTCACTAAAATCCTACAACAGGGACATTTAACCAGATTAGGTACCAGCAAAGATAAAGAGGCTGGTATTAGATGATGAATGGATTAGAGTCAGGTTTCATTTTAGAATGTGTCTTCATTTCCTTTTATTACTTTAAGTAAGGAACAACTTGCATTAACATCAAGTAAAAGGAATCACATTAAAATAAAGTAGTGATACCACGGCGGCCCCCCGACAGCGCCGCTGCCGTTCGGGGTCTGCCTGGCTCTCCTGCTCACCCTCCTGCCCAAGGACAGCTCTGACCCCACCGCCGCTCCCCAGCACCCCCAAACACACGCGCCCTCGCCGCACTGCTTTAGACACGTTGTTATCTGATCTTGGTTTGAATGCTCCGAGCTTCCCTTAAAAGCATTTCAAGAATAATTTGGTTATTCTTTGAGAATCATTTTCTAGACTGGGGGGGAAGGAAGAGGGAAGACAGACTGAGAGCTAGGGGATAAACAAACGCCAGTCTTCCCCAAAACAAACAAGAAGTCCCTCCACCATGCTTTGGTCAAGACACAGCAGAGCTTCACCTTCGGCTCTTCCAGCCTCCCCCAACCCCTGCCGTACATAGGTATTTGACTCACCACTTCGATAACACGCAAAAAAAGTGTGCATCCAAGAGAAGCAAGCCGAAGAACGGTGCTTGTGCTTCCCACAACTTTTACTGTGCTTATTTCTTTTTGCAGCCCTTACACAGAACGATTCCCCTCTAATAACATACACGTGGCACAGGAGAGTCCCACATCAAGCGGCCACCATGCAGCAAGGAGCGTGGTCGCGACAGCCAAGGCTATGAATTAGTGTTGGCTGGGCTGTAGGTCATGCCTTCTGTCAGCTGTACAACCAAGGACAGCTTTTGGCTGCACAGATCCATAATGGCTTCACATCAGAGGAGCTATGGGGGTTCAGCCCCCTCTTCCACGTGAAACAACCTAAGCAGTCCAAAAGTATCTGAAAGGTTTGGCAAAGGCTTCATATAACACATCATATTACACACGACGCAAACTAGCAGGCATCTACTCAACAACACGTGACATTATATGCCAATGACCACTTGATCTGGTTCACAAAAAACAATCATTCCCAGTAAGAGGGATTTTTGCTGGCCAAGAACTGTGTGAACTCCTGCTATTAGGTGACCCACAGTGTGGCTGGTAGCTCCTGTAGCTCTGTGCTCTCCCAGCTCTACCTTCCCATCACTGCGAAACCCCCTCACCCTGATCCTGACGGACATTGAGGGTTGTCTTCCACAGACAGCTTATTCTCACAGAAACTGGAACTGGTTAGTTAAAAAACCAAAAACATTAGAGGGTCAGACTTAAGGTGACAAACAAGAAACAAGACGTGAGAGGAAAGCTGGACTTACATGCCTGTATCACCAAAGCCAGATATACCATAGGGGGTTCCATGTAAACTGTGGGAAACTACCACCCACTGCTTCGATATACCAGGACCCCCTGCAATATCTCCACAAAATGGCCTGAGTGCTAAATTTTTATGTATTTTACTTAACATCTTTCAGAGAAAAATAAAAAGCCAAAGGAAAAAAAAAAAAAAAAAAAAAGAGAGAGTTTGAACCTTCATCTTCAAACTTTTCCCCAGGTAAGTAATTTTTATTTGGGTGACTGCCCTGCAGTCAAACAGACAATTCATATAAAGGTACTGGATGTAAAGGTAGGTAGGACATTTTTTTGCCGCTCTGATGGTGCTTTGGCAGAGGTGTGGGGAGAATGTACCAGGGGAAAAAGGGAAACTCATCTACATGCTCAAAAATATGCTCTCTGGGACAGAGGAGCGTGACCCACTGCCCCTGCAAGTCGGTCTGTGTCTGCATCTGCATCGCTGTCCCGGGCTCACTGGCACTGCACTTTGCACTGTTTATCACACACTGGGAAAAGGGACCGTAACTCGGCTCAGAATAGCACACACATCTTGCAAGCCAAGCTAATCATACAGAATATGCTAAATAAGCCGCTCTTTAAAAGCGGATAGACTTCTTTGGAAAAGAGAAAAAGAAAGGACTAGCTGGGAAAGAGCAGGATTAATCCCGCACATGCATCTTCCTTTGAAGTCATTGGGAGCTCTGCCGGAGTAACAAGTGTGGTCCTAACCCCATCCACTGGCAATGAAAGGTAAACCACAGAAGCCATCAATAGGAGACACCTATTAGATGACCTTAGCCACCCTCCTGCAAAAGGCCCTTCTCCAATATACACTTGCCAGTACTTTATCAAGGGTAGTTTCAAACTAAAAGCCGTTGTGAGATGCAGGAATTTCTCTGGCAACTTGAAGAACTCCATTTATGGTTATGTCAGGCACGGAAAGGAGAGCTGCACTGGTACAGGCAGATTAGCATCAGGGCATGTGGTAACAGGACGGGAACAAGTGGAGATTTCTGGAGAGAAACCTCAGCATCTACAAAGTACCAAGTCATTGGCTGATAAATCACTCCCCTCCACTGAAAGCTGGGGTCTCATATGCTGGGTTAGAGGGCAGGGTAAAGAATCGCAAAAAAAACAACAGAAGTTTGCTTTTCTTGATAACCCCTGCCTGAAGCAAACCAGAGGAAATTGTCCCCATAGGGACTCAACTACTAAATCTCTCTATATGAATTTGAAATGCTTCTGGGAGTGCTTAAACACAGATGACTTTAAGCAATAACGGAGCTCCGGAATAAATTTTTTTTTTTTTAAAAAAATATATATAAAAACCCAAAACCCACAACACTCAACAAATTTTGGACTGATATATGTTTGAGAGGGATACTGAGATCCATTTAGCCTAAGTTCTGATAGGTGCCTTCAGGGAACAAAAAAAAAATATCTGAACTTCAGATTTAAACTGCAGGGGATTGTGTGTATAAATTGCTGTGTATTAGTCTTTGTTGCATCGTAAGGACATTTCATTAACAGGATGAAAGATGCTTCTATGCGTATGCAGCCCAATTTAATACACCCCACTGATGAATACTCCCTATTTATTGAAGAAGTTAATACATGCTGTATAAATCAATAGTTCCCAAGTCTCTGAAAGCAACATAAGACTTGCATGAGATGAAACATTGTATTGTTGAGCACACAAAGAGAAACCAACCTTTAAATAGGAAGAGTTTGTTACTGCATTTTCTGTTTGCAAATTCATAGCTTGTTTGGCTTTGGTAATAAAAACATGGTATCAACTCAGAGTTAGAGAAAAACATGTGAGAGAGGCCAGAGGATTTGTCCTTGCCGGGATAACGTGGTGTGAGTAAAAGTCGGTCTGGAAAAAAAGCCACCCAGGCTGAAAACAGATCATCACACCGTTGCAGCATTGAAGCGGCCAAAGCCTTCGGCCTCAGACGAAGGGGCCGGTGGGAGACTCCG
>KL255587.1:262-21485 GCA_000699545.1 Podiceps cristatus
CCGGCAGCCACCCAGTTGCCTTTATCCTGCACATTTGCTTTGAGACCCAGAATTTGATATCATAACCTTATTCAAGAAGCTGTCCCCTGTACGTATTCTAAGAACTTTCTAGATGTGTTTACCTATCCTACCCACCCTTTCTATCCTTACTAATTGTGAACTTTCTTCTGATCCATTCTAGCATGAAACAGGGAAGTGCAATAGATGACTTCTTGGGGTCTATGTGCTTTGCTTCTGGTACTATCTGTGTTTTAGATGTCTGCCAGAGCCATGGCTGTACACAGAGTTGCATATAGAGGAAGGATATATACATATGCCTAAAACATAACCACAGAGGAAGGAATAATTCACCTCCTCAGCTCTTCCAGTGAATGCATTTGCAGTAACATGCTGTAGCTGGAAATCCCTGCTATTGCTCCTCGGGAGAAGGTTGTCTCTCTCATACTGTGATCCCACTTGTGTTCCTTTTCTCTGATGTTTATTATCACAAGAATAAAGATGCAAGGGGAAGTTCAGTATGGAGCTGAACTGAACTCCATCCTCTACCATTATATCTATGTATATATCTGCATTGGTCTATATAAATGTATGCACATACATGTGTAATTATAAGTAGGGAGAGTACATGTATGTATATATTATATATATTATATAGAGTACACATGTCCAAGTTCATTGCAGTAGGAAAACATGAATAAGGATTGCCTAAATACACCTAACTTTTCTTCTGGGATTGATCCAAAGTACAATTTTTTGCATTAATTTGTTACTTAATCTCCTCCCTATAGTTTACTTTTACATTTAGTTTTCTATTTAGCTCTGCCTCTGATTAGTTTTCCTATAGATGCAGAAATGACAAGCTTTTTTTTTTTCTTAAACAGAATTTATTTGCCAGATTGACTTTCTTCCACAAAGCCTAACAGTTCCAATGCTCAGAGCTTGTTAGGACTGATTCTTTTCTAACTATATCCATGCATTCAGGGATGTGATTAATTCTCTTAGAAAAAATAATCTATGCAGTTGATAGCTTTAAAAAATGTATATAACATGGGTAAGTGTCACACAGATGGCTATGAAAGGAAAAGGGCATTAATCACAACATTTAGATTAGATTATAGATGCAGTTGAACTTTTTTCTCCCTTGCTGCAACCATTCTTTTTGGAACAGTCACTGCTTTGCTATTCTAACAGGGAGAAAAACACATTTAATTTATACAGCTGAAAAGGCTTGGCCTAACTTTCAAGATCATCTCATGAATTTGATAAACATGGGTCATTGAAGAAGATAGGCTCAAAGACAAGAATTTTTAAACCTCAGTTTAAGGTTCAAGAAACCTCTAGAAGAAGAAAAAACTGAGAGACAAAAGACAGCAAACGTTGGATGGAGATAACTGTAGCATTTTAATTAAAATCTCAGACTAACTTTATGAAGCATGGAATCTGTGACCCTTAAAAGCATCACTGTAAAGTTGATGCTTAGAGTTTTGCCTCAAGTCTACCCCTATTAGGAGCCAAAGGTAACACTTCTGATGCCTTCAAAAGAAGTCAGAGCAATCCCATGTTTCTGCTTTAGTTCCCCATTTCTAACAGCGTATCTAACAGCCCAGGGCAACGGGGCTTTCTTTTCCAACTTGGCTGGGTTGTCGTGAGTTCTTCCCAAAACAAGCACATGTTTATATTGAATCTGAGGATAGGCTTTTGTAACATTTTTACTCAGTAGCGAGGAATTACATCTTCAACAGAGGTTGTTGGGGTGTTTTTTAGATGGTCTTTTATCTGAAAATACTGATTTGCTAAAATGGCCATTGGCTTAAATGGCATTGCAGATCAAACAGAAGGAGAGAGAAACCAGTGTAAGAATCTTATAACTAGAACACTCACCTGTCATAGCAAAGCTGCGGCAATGCAAAAGCTAATATAGTGCTTTATACACCAGGCTATAGGTCACCAGGCTGTATTGCAGCCTTCACTCTCATTAATACATACTTAATTATTCACGGAAAGTGGAAAAGGCCTTTCAGACCAAACATGGGAAACACAGCAGATCCAGAGCAGGGCGTGTGCCTAAATTGCGGAGACCTGCTTCTCCCTCTCTTGGTTTCTGCCATGGAACTCTGCATAGAGTCATTTCCTTAGGAAGTATAAAAACAACCGTTGATAATACTCAGGAGAATCTTCTAAGACAAGAAAATAATTTTATTCCTAAGGCTCTTCTATGCCTTCACAGGTGCAGGTAAAAAAAACTTCTGCCAAAGAAACATTTTGCTGTGGAAATACACACCTGAGGTGGAGCAAGCCTGTCAATAAAACGGTTCTTCAGGGGATTTCAGTATCCCTCAGCAAAGGCAGGGCATTTATATCACTGCTATCAGCTTGTTTAGCTGTTCAATTTATTTTGTGTTGTTCAAAGAAAGAATGATAAGCAATGCTTGGGAAACACACGTCTTTGGGCTAACTGCAGGTGTTAAAGCTGCCGGTATCTCCTGAAAGCCATCTTCAAAATGCTACCAGGTTAGTTCTGGTTGTAAACTTCTGTTTTATTAGCATGGGCTGAGTGATGCCAGAAACCTGCAATTCCTTTTAACCAACTGTTTCTCTTTAGATTTCATCACATTTTTCTGTTAAACAGTCTCACAAAGACAACAGGTTGGCAGAAGGGATAAGTCAGCTTAAAGTCCCAAACTCTCATTTCAGTCACAGTATTGTAGTTTTCCAGTCTGAAGGATGTTTTTAGTTTGACAAAAGTCAGAGTGCCACATTTCATGCTTTACTTTGGAAATTTACCCATTAAAGCAGGTCATAACCAGAACAATAGACATACAGACAAGTTTTTATTCAATATATAGCTTGATACTGGACCATTATTTCAACTTAAATGTAGCAAATTATTTTTTCCCCACTTTGAGCACTGATTTTTCACAAAGATTTTTGTCACATGACCCCAGCCTTACTAGTGAGCACATTATTTGCTCTTGACTAGCTTTTTAATGGCCACCCAATGGGGTCATGTATCAGCCTATTTGTTATGTTTGCATCTGGTCAAACTGTTCTTAAAAAAACCCATTTATTGAAATAATTTAACATTTTTTCCCATTCTACAAAGTATCCATAAGAAGAATGTGACTTCTATTACTTCATTCCTTATTCATAATTGTTTGTCAGATCACTTATGTGAACAAATTATTGCCTGTGGATTCTTCTCAGAACTTCCAATCATTCCTCACCATCTGGCCAACGAGGCTGGCTTCATTAGTCACACGGTCTTATTTATATCCTTTGATAAGCAATAACCATCCTTTTGGAGACTGAACTGGGGATGTCCAAATTAAAAGCACTTTAGCCTGACTTAACTCTCTCTAGAGACGCAGTGGGCTCAAAAGCTGTCAGAAGCATACAGAGTAACAAATATCTAGTGAGGGAAAACATGAATAAACTAAGTTTAAAGAAACTGCCAAGCATTTACTTGGAAATGTTCTTTTATTTTTTTACTTTCCACACCAAAAATTATATCAGTTTTCCTACATATATACAGTTTCTGTGCTCAGTCAGTTCCTGAATGAACCAGCAAGATAGATAACCATCTGCTAGTTGTTTAGAATGCTCCTGGTTTATTTTACATGTCATATATACATATGTAGATGTGTTTATGTGCTGGCATGTATTGACATAAGTGTATACTTGACCATGAATTCTTTGTATTTCTTGTTGGATTTCTGTAGCAGCTGAGGCAGCAAGTCTCTAGCCTGGTATACTCATAAAAATAAACACATATATATTATATATTTATAAATGTGTCTTTTGACACATCTCACAGTGTTTGTATGGAGACATGGCTTTAGCCTTCTGGCAGCGGTCTCCACTTAAACTCACTGGTCTCTCTTCTTTAACACCATTCTTTATGGCTCATTTGCTATAAGCTCTGAGGTGAGGGGAGGAAGCAGCGCTCCTTCAGGTCCCCTGCCCATGCAGATCCGTCCCGCTGGGGCTGCAGGGCTGTTCGCAGGCTGTGCCTTTCTCCTCGCCTTTCCGTAGCCAGCTCTGTCCCTCTTCATCTACTACTGCTTTACTGATGACTGTCCTGTCTGCCATTCGGATTATTATTAAGTACACATACTTCTGGCTCAACGTGCCAGAGGTAGTATCACTTTACCTTGTTCTCTGGGTTAGATTGTAAAGAATTTCCACCACCTAATTCTCTCAATATTATTAATAGACGATAATTTCTTGGTATATATCTTTTTCTATTAAATGCTTTCATTTGGAATTCACACCTGGAGGTTTTCATTACTTTTCTAACAACTCATTAAAAAGTGAATATCATGGTTTAGGAAAAGATTTCGGAACATAGTTTGGCATGTGAGCCATGTCTAGTTACTAATTATCATGTCTTAGTGCTTGAAGGGCCTGGCTGCTTTCTGAGCAACCCAAATCAGTAGAGATATGCTACAGAAGGTTTCCCTCCCTGTGTGTACCCTAAGTTATGCAGGGTGTGAGCTGAGAGCCTGGAGGCCCCACAGTTGGTAAAAGCAAATGACCTCCAGGCATTGGACCAGGGCTACAAAGTCAGGAATTACCTCTTGGTGAATCTTTCTGGAAAAAGACAAATAGCAGCACCATTTAGTAAATAGTAGATAGTATTTAGTAAATACTAAATAGTATTTAGTAAATAGTGGTACTTAAAAATGAAAACACTGAAGAGTCTAAACCTTGTACATGTAAATGACAAAGAACAGAACCCAAGTTAGAAAGTCTGTGCTTTTGTACCGCTCTCTTGGGCTGCTACACTCCTCATGGACTCCTGGACTTCAAAAGAAGGGAATAGGCACTCGGACCTTTAGAAGTGAAGGGCTGGGCTGGGCTGCTGCTTAAATTCAAGGGAAAACTTGGAGCACATCTCTCAGTGGTGTACCACAGACAAGTGAGCTTGGCAAGCACCGTCTGTAAGTCTTTTCCTAGGGCTCAGCCAGGGTTCCTGCTTTGAAAGGCCTGTGCCCTCCTACCAGCATTTGGGTGGCTCTTTTAATTCTTTTCTACACGTAGTACATTTTTACATCTTCGTTACCCTATAAACCAGGATCTTCTACCATTTTTATTTTGGGTACATGCATGAAAAGTTAAGGCATATTCATTTCAAAGCTAGATGGTCCCCTGTAAAAACAAGCTTCTGTCCTTCTGGTCATGAACCCGTGCAAAAGCATGAGTGCCTTCCCTGGATCCAGCTAATCTCTTCATTCACTGTTTCACATGGGAAAGAACCAACAGTGCACCCCTGGCACACAGATGCCAGCACTTCATTAGTTTGAGAGAAGAATATTGTTTGAAATACCATTTCAAATAAATACATTCTGTTACTCAGGGACAAATAAAAAGATGCTGGGTCAGAGTTTAGTTGGGAAATAAGAGATGTCAATGGGAAGGAGCGAGTCCTAAGAGGTAGTAAGAAAGAGGAGCATGAGGCTGTACAGGCAATGCGATAGATGGATTCTTGACCAGGGGCTTAACAACCAGTGGCCCAAATCCAATAAATCTTATCCGCAGGGTTAGCAGAAAAATCTTCCTAGTGAGAAATAATTGACTCTGCCTCAGGGCAAAAGTAAAAAAAAAAAAAAAAAAAAAAAATTTCATCACTCACCTAGTTGCAACATAGGACTCTAGTGATTCTTCTGTCACAATTCAGCTGAAGACTTTGATGTATTTTCCAATGCTCTAACCTCTGTCCTAATGAATTAATAATTAAAAAACTTGTAATGGGAATACAGAGTTAGTTATCAGGTTACTAGAAGGATTAGGAGCAGCCTGATTAATATCATCTTGGAAACAGTCGTAGGCATTCAAGATGTGTTCATGCCCTGTGCGGTCCTTCCCACCCCCTTTCAGAGGCTGCCGTCCCTCCGTAACCAGGTCACCTCCACACTCTTAAGCTAGTCCTGGGCAGTCAGCCAGGCTGGCCTCAACCCTGCTCGAAGGGATCTGGGTCGCTGCATCTGGGTTACTGCGGTCACCCGCTGCGGGCATGGCTCAGCCTGATGCCAGTGACCAGAAAGTGAGGGGTAATACCTAACTACAGGGAGTGGGGCACTTTAAACCACAGAACAAGCTCTCCCTCCCTCCAGAACCGCTAATCTTTTTCCGGGGCTTTTGCACTTTGGAAGAGCATCAAGCTTGTAGTAGCAAGTATAACTCAAGTATCATTCCATGGAATTTATGCTTTTGGGATGGAGACAGTTTCTTGTTGATCATCTGGCAGCATAAGAACCCCATCTTTCTCATTTTATTTGTTACATACAGAACTGGTTAATTCATTTAACTGCTCTCTGAAAATACTAAGGCTCCTGTTATTTTCATAGTTAACCTCTTCTGTACTGGAATCATTTTAATACCGTTTCCTACTTTCGCAGTCAGTTTACCATATGCTTTTTAATGAAAATCATCAAGTTACTGTAGGTGTATTCAGTTTTCCTGGATGTTCACCACAGCTCTGTGCTCCACACTAAGCTCAAGGAGTGCCTTAGTAGCGGTGTGGGAGAAGGGCAGGGGTCAGCCTTTAGGGGCCACCCAGTGCCACAGATTTGTCTCTCACTCCTAGCGAGTCCTTTCAGCCCGCTGAGCATCTCCAATGCCTCAAATCCCAGAAGCAAAGGCAATTAAGTGTTACTAAAGTGTGTCTACTGAAAACTCCTGGAGATTATAGGATAATTTGCATGTTTATGTCAGCTTGCACATTGACCCCCTTTCCATAAAAAACCCCAAGGATAACATGCCATAAGATTTTCTCTCTGTCTCTCTCCTTTGAAAGACAATGCCGTACATATTGCACAAGAAACAAATTTCCCAAAAATACCTATGGCCAGGGAAACAGAAAAATTAATCCAAGTACTTCCATGTAAAATAACTCAGCTTTTTTTTTTTTTTTTGCCTGTTGTTGCTTTTACATTTTATTTTTTAGCTCTACACTGTTGACACACAGGTTACATATTGCTGGATGCAAGAGTTAGACTGCTAACAACTGCCAGAAAAATACTAGAACAGTGGCTTGGACATTAAGTTAACCTTCTATGGAAATTCTTAAGGAAGTTTTAACTTTTACAGTGTAATTTCTCTTTTTTTTTTTTTTTTTTATTAATGTTCTGGTAAGCAATTAAATCAGTACATTGAGCTAGAATTACATAAAATATTAACTGTCTATGTTTAAGACAACCAGAAATTACATAAACAAAACTAGCAAGGTGGACCACATGGAACAAACCAGTCAGAAGTGTTTCCTTATCTAGCTTTTATAGAATATTTTTGTAGTGTGAAAAATCCTCTCATTATGGAGAGGTGAGCTGGATTAAGCAAAGTTAGATGACATAAATTCTCTTCAAGCTTGAAGGCTGAATTGATTATAGCGTATCAGTCTGGAAGAGATAATAGTCCTGATAACTGAATTAATTTCATTTTATTTCTTCCTTAAAAAAATAGATAGATAGACAGATATGGGAGAGAGGATATGTAATTCCAGCATGATTCAGTCCTCCAGTTAGAAAAAATTGCTTGGGTTTCACCAGAATGGCACCATTTTACACCCAAACGTCAGATCTGCTGTGTAGTTTCTCATATCACATAAGAGCTAAAAAAAGTGTATAGTCAGGTTGTGGATTAGGTTTGTTTGCTGGTTTTTTATGCTTGATTTTATATAAATACATATTTATAAATATGTATTGTTAAATATTGTCCTGTCATTTTGAGTAAGATGTTCCTCCTAACCCTTCGAAATCATAAAAGCTTCAAAGAATATGTTGGCAAATGTACACGTACAAAGTCAGGGTTTTTTTCCAATAAAATCATTGTCAATTCTTATTCTTTAAAGATACTAAGAAATAATCAATTACAGTCCACCTCTGCAATTTTATCAAAACCACTGTTTCATGGACTGAATTTGTTAAAAGTTGTCTAGAATAAGTTAATTTGGCCACATAAAACATATCTGACAAAAGTGCCTGCCAGTAGAAATTTTATATTAAGTTTTAGGCTAAAGCAAATTTAAATGACTGAGCTATAAACATCTACATAAGAGGGTTTGGAGAAAATGCTGACAGGCCCCTGTCTCCAGTGATGCTGCCAGGTGCTGTTATAATTAGTTCTTTGGAAGCAAAGAACTGTTCATTTCTGCAAGCAGAGTAAAACCTTGTCTGCAGACCAGGTCTGCTAATTTGAGACTGAACATTATTTCAGCGCTTGGTCTCCTTAAGAATAAAGAGCTTTTGGTAGAGGTCTTTGGTGTGAATAATCATCTCTGGTCTAGACTTTGGGTTCCCTTAGTCAGCAGAAACTGGCAGGGGTTAGAAAGACCTGAGCGTTTTCAGCTCATTTATGATATAATTTATGAAATAAACCTATGGACAGACATTTAAACCAGCAAACTGCTGAGAAAAAATGGTTTGTTTTTCAGCAGCTGACAGTGACAGAGTCAGTAAGAAAATCAGTCCTTTTTCATTTTAAAAGTTAGAGAGAAATGTGTGTAGTAGAAAAAAAGCACAACACTGGAAAAGGTAGCATTAAAAAAAGGGAAGAGCACAAGGTATATCTTAATATGGAGATCCAGCAATACTTTGTAAGCAGATGCAATTCAGTCTAATATAAAAAAGTCAGAGTGTACAGCTTGTCCATCTCAGCAAGAAATAGGTTGTTAGTATTCTTATCCCAGTCTCTGCTAGTCTTTCTTTGCAAGCTGGACCTTATTTTTTCTGTTAATGAAACACATATGCAAATATTTTTGACACCTCAAGGTGTATTAAGAGGCTGAATTAGTGTTATTCATCGCTATCCAAAAATTGCAGTATATATTCTCTTTTTTAGGCTAAGAAATGAAAAGGTCCAAATGTAATTGCGGTGTGAATGAAGAAGGACAGTAGGTCTGTTAGAGTTAAATTATTCTAAAAAAATAAAATTACAAGGCAGTTTTGTACTCAGGGCAAAAATTTCCATGTCTCCTGCAGCAGAGACACTGCTTAAATTAGCAATTGGCTGCCACTGTGTCCCACAGAAAATCATGGTAAAACTCACCTTATAAATAATCCACAGTGGAGAGATGAGATGTATAAATATAGATATTGGGAGAAAAAAAAAAAAAAAGTTAAATTTGGTGGTTAGAAAATAGCTGTAGCTACAAAACTCTGCATCTCATTTTAATGGTTGTACATTATCCTCCATGAATAACATTATTCACTGTATGTCATTGCTGTAAAAGTGTTCTCTTTGTCTCACTAAAAATGGTTTCCTCTAAAAGTAACAGACAGCTTCAAGGACCTTTCATGTCCAACATTGATAAATTCTGAACAAAGTTGTAACATCACGTGGGACAGAGTATTTCTGTCAGCTTTTGCATTATCCAAATTGGGCTACTTTGAGGCTGCTGTGCTAGTTAAAAGCTTAAATTCCTGAAGCTGCAAAAGCTGAAGACATCTCAGCTGTGAAATCACGGTCATCGTTACCCTCCCGTATCTCACCAGTCCTTTGAGAGCAGCTGGTGCCTTCTAAGGACCAGTTGGAAAAGCAGCTACGAACATCTACGTCAAAAATTTCTTGCTGACAGCACCAAACAAGGGCAGTTGCTCGCTGTGAGTAGTCTGTGAGCAACAAATAGAAATTTACATTTGGCATCCATTGCCCTCAGTGCTGATCTGGAACAGAAGGTACAACACAAACTGGGAAGCTGGCAGTGACAAATTTACAACCTTAACAGAGAGAGAAACACAAAGATGAAGCTAATAGTTTTCCAGGTCTCACAGTCCAGAGGCAGTCATCCTGGTATTGAAATAATAACATCTTTCTACCTTTATGCATATGAAATAGCTAAAATTCAACAAAGCAACAAATTTATCAGCAGAGGGAGGGGAGATTATGACCCACAGGCTATGTCTGAACACGGGACTGTCACACTGTGGAGTCCCATCTCCCCTTCCCAAATGCACATGCAACCATTTACCCATTTACTCCTCCTTTGTCAGTTCCCCTGATTGCAGGCTGTAAATCCCTCCTGCCTTCTCATTTAATCTCAACAGTCAACTATCTACAGCTGCTGTCAAAGACCAAAACCTTTCTGATATCCCTCAGCTGTCAGACTTCACAAATCACACTCAAGCAACAAAATCACTAGCTCTCACAGTATTTCTTAGAAGAGCCAAGAACCAGCAAAGACCTAGGTCTACTGCCTAGTCTGTGATATTTTTGCAGTGAAAAAAAGCATCTTGTTTTCTAAAGGTATTCTTACACAATTATTTTATGGATTCCTCGTGCTATTTCATGAATTAGTCCTTTTGTAGTTTCTAGCTTTTGCAGAATAATGTTGAAAAAAATATGAGAAATGTATTACCTTCTAAAGAAAATGTGGGCTTTCTTGTCCTTGTTGAGTTATCTTTATTTTTTATTCTGAATAAGAAAGGGTCTCTGGTGTGATTGTGGAGTCTAGCCTAGATCCACCCTGATTGTCGGGAAAGGGAGCTGCAGAGAAGGCAGCACAAAGCACCTTCCCGCTCACCTCGGGGCTCCCTGCTCACAGGGCCCCTCTGGAAGGGCAGTGCCCAGTCTGCCCCCGGGCGCTGACCCTTTCGTTGCTGCCGTGGCTCTGTCCCGCCCCCCCGAGGGTCGCTGTTTAGAAGTAAATTTGCATTGCAGAGCTGCAAATTTGCAGTGTAAAGTGGGGGTAGGAAGAGCCTGCTTGGCAGCCCCCGTACTCGCTGGCACTGGCTGGGCGCTGGGGAAGGGGTGGTCGTGGGAGGGTCTGCGGGTCGCACAGCTGTGAAGGTTAAACTGAGGTATGAACTTGGGAGGTGGGGGGGATGTGGTCTTCAAAAAAGAGCGTCTAAAAACTAGTAAAACTAGTACAATTCCCGTGTCTGGTCTTTTCTGTGGAATAACGTGCTTTCTCTCAGGGTTGTTCATTTGAATGAAATCCATACCTGCATAAGTTGAATCCTTTAATATTTGCCGTGACTCTTTTTCCCTACTCTTATCTTAATATAAGTCACTTGGGTGATGCTGCTGATAGATCCCGTGGCTAAATTTAATAATGAAAGCAAGTGTTTTCATGAGCTAATTATCTCTGCCACCCTTGAAATTCAGATTACATTTCTGCTTTAAAAAAGGAAAAAAATACTTATTTTGGGTGTTTGTGTGTATTTTTCATTTCTGTCAGTGTTTTGCAGATACTACGTAAGAGTAGCTTCTAATGAAGTCTCATTTTGTGAGGCAAAAGTGAGGGTCGCAGTGATTATAGCTAGTCAAATAAAAGAACTGTAACTTAAGATGTATGTTGTATGTAATCGTGCTGAGAGGCAGTGAGAGAATCTTGTAAACAAAGCGGCCCATATGTTGCATCTTGAACAGTTTAACAAGGAAGTGGTTATTTTTTCCCTCTCTTTGTCTGACAATGCTCACTAGGGTTCATGATTTTTCACTGATGAAGCTCCTGCAACTTTTTTTTATTTTTGTGAAAATACAATATGAAGTTGCATCCAAAACAGCAGTTCACAGAACAGATGAGCTCCCAGGGGGCTTAGTTTCTAAGGGTTGGCAGATGATAAAGGAAGAAGCTTGTTTTGATGAAAGAATTTAGGGAATCTGAATCAATAATGACAACTAGTATGTACAGAAACTGGAATATTTTTCTCTGGTTTTTGACCATGGTTGAATATCTTAAACTACTTATCTTCATGACAAGCTTTAAAATTATATTAATGATTAAAGTGAAAGGAGACTGTGGGAGGCAGAAGAGGAAGAACAAGGAAACTCTTACAGTGCTGTGGGTGGCTTTTTTTCCCTTTGAGAGCTTCATAAAACATAAAGGTGATAAATACAGAGTAAGGACAGAGCAGTTGAAAGACTCTGGCAGAAAGACGAAAGCATGGTTTGTCTTTTATAGAACATCCACAAAGTTAGGCTGGAGAGTAGGAGTATACAGTGCATCCGAATGGCAAGAGCAACAATCTGTCTTCGTTTGGAACCTACAGCCATGTAAAATGGTACCAAGAATTAGGCCCCAAATATTGAAATAAAAGGAGCCATAACTGAAAGAAACTTGAAATGGAGAAACAGATAGTGAAGACAGCTCAGGATGGGAGCTATAAAGTAATAGTTCTTATTACTGGAAGCAGATAATGAGCAACAGAGAAAGAGAGGAATAAAAAAGAGAAGTTCTATCAAATACAATCTTCTGTCATTGATTTCTTTCACGTGGTGAATCAGAAAAGGACAAATATTTTCCTCCTTTACACCACTTGACATTAGTAGAATTCCAGTAAGCAACTCCACTTCTTCACCAGTGCCACAATGGAGAGAATCAAGCCTGACATAACTAATCTATTTGATTTTCATATTTATTTTCCCAGTAGCTTTTCTTTGTGTGCTTGAACAAAACCAAGAGAGAAGTAAAGATTATTGATGTCAGGATTGCGTTGAAAGAAATAGGAAACAGTGGTTTTGAGAAATTTCTATATTTAATTGCGTAAAAGTCAGCACTGTATTTGGCTTATTGTGATGCTATCCTTTTTAATGTTAATTGTGTGTGATTTGACCAATTTACTGTGAAACTTTTTCTCTTTTTCCATGATTCAGGCTTTCCTGTTCATTGCTCCCCAGGTTCTCTTCTTTCTTTATTGATGAAAATCTACCAGCTTGTATTGGTGGTTAAACAGAGTATCAGAAGCTAGATATCATCTTTAACCTTATTTTCTATTCCTAAGTGTAATTTTAACAATTAACCTTTTTGTGCAATGAAAAGAAAGCAATGCAGAAGAAGTGACATTAAGAGGAAAAACTGTGCTGTTATTAAAACTGCTATCAAGATAAATTAGTATCTTCACAGATAACTGCTTTCGTCTTTTGAGCCTCCTCATGCTAAAGAGTGAACCCTCACCTCCTCCGTATGCCGGAAATCTTTTCATTAACTCTTTTGGAGAGTATCAGTAGGAATGTTGGAGCTTTTACTTCCTTTAGCAACATGGTACAGGGGATGATTTACCAAATAGTGTCTTGCCTAAATGCACTTAAGCTAAAACATATGCTGGTGTGAAAACCACAAACAGTAGTTTTGCAATGATTTTTTTATGCGTGTGTTCAAAAAATCTCCATGAAGTCCTGCTATGGTAAGGTCAGAATCTTGTTCTGCAGTAAGATAGTGTTAAAGTATCTTTGGTTTTTAGCTCTAAAATGGTGTATCGAAGTCGCTGTTTGGGGAGATGAAGGAAGCAAGTTAAACTAGCAAAGTGTTATACTTGTACCACACATGTCAAATGATACTAAGAAGTTGGTGACTCTCGCTGTAGGTTCCAGCTAAACGCTGAGGGCCGTGTACTTGAGCATGCAGCCCAGGCAAACAAGCACCCTGTGCCTTGCTTCACTGCACATTTGCTGGGACTGCAAGTGATCAAAATCACACCAACAAAGGTTTTTTTAACCTTTTTTAAAGGAAAGTAGTTGTGTAGCAAAACCAACACTATCATCAAAATACAACAAAAGATATTTGGATTTCGAAGCTGCTGATCAAGATGAGGCATTAGAGGAAAGAAAGAAGGAGCTGTACCTTAGAGGAGCTTTTGGAAGAAATGGAAGGGGAATCCCAATTCAGTTTGGTTTGCCTCTAAATAAATTGCAAGAGTGATTTCTGAACAAAAGCTCTGAGGCAGAGCTGGCTTAAATCAGCTTCTGCAGGTAAAGAGCTGCTTCAGCCTGTCCTGCTCTACCCCATCTCCTGCTTTAGCGAACGCTGCTTTGGTCCCCTGCTTGGAGGGGGACTGCTGGCTGAGACAGTCTCCTGATGGGCTTGATGCAGTGCTAGGACATGTTTGTAGCAATTCCTGATGGTACAAGCTGCTCAAAAGGATTGAGAGAAGCAGCCAGGAAACTGTGTATAAAGCTATTCTGAGAAAAACTTCTGAAGATAAAGGATGATGGGAACTTTTACACTTGGAATTGCATGTTATCTTGGCTGTTGTACAGGCACAGGACCCAGTGCCATGATATCAGCAAATGCCACCTCCTTGGTTAACCGTTTCATCAGTGTGACGCCGCCAGAGTGGTATGTAAAAGGCTTATGAGGAAGGCTTGCTGAATGCATCTGGGACTGAAATTGTAAACCTAATAACAAATTAGATGTTACAAGCACTCATTACATGAGTCTAGAGATGCCACTGGATTTGAGGCCAGGAGGGACTATTAATATCAGTTACTCAGACTTTCTGCTTTATATATGCTGTGGAAATTTCACCTAGCAATTCCTATGTAAGGCCCACCACTTCTAATTAAGCTAGAATACAATCTTTAGATGGTTAAATGGATTCAAAACTTAATGTGATGAAGAATCCAGATCATCACTTGTTAAATTTAATAGGGAAGATAATTTTCCTGTGTAACAAATGCAACATACATTTGTTAAATTTGACATAGGATACTTCAGCCTTCAATCGTCTGAAGTAATGATAGAGCAGCTCATTTGCCTGAATGGTTCTAGCTTAATATATTGCATCTGCTCCTGGAGATCGAAGTATGTGCTCTGCCTTGGCTAGTTCTAGTTCAGTGCCTATGTGCAATCTGCCAGCTCCACTTGAGAGCTGCATCTGTTGAAAGCGATCAGTTTGTTCATAGAGGCTATATCATTTCCAGCCTTAACAAAACCTTCCCAGGCTTGTTTGGAGGTAACGTCGGCTGTAGCTGGAGGCAGTAAAATGGAGCTTTCTACAGAGCCTCTCATACTCCCTGCTTAAAAGCCTGCTCTGTAGGAGCTTCCAGGTGGATTGAACAGTCAGCTGATTTTCCCTTCTTTCAGCACGATGAAGTTTGGCTCTAACTGCTTACTGCGATTGTACTTGATCCATTATCATCACAGTATGAGTATTGCCGATCCTATTATTTGACATACTTGTATTCCTTGATTTTTTTTTCTTTTTTAGTCTTCAAAACTTGTCTTAGTTTACAGTGAACAGCAAAATTACAAAAACATAACCCCTGTAGTTGGCAAAAGTTTAAGCAAGTGGATGTATGAAAATGATAGTTCATCATATCTGATACTACATCCTGAGAAAGTGATTGTTTCGCACAGTTGTGTGAAGTGGACATTTTCATAAAGTAATGACACACTTGGATTTTATGTTCATATTAAATGTTTAAACCTCTAGCTGAAGCCTACTGATGGCTGGGTATATAACTCTTAAGCTCTTACATTTGACTGTCAAATAGGATTTGTTTAAAGTCTTTTTGTTTCAGGACTGCTCAATGTTGTTATGATCGAAGGAGAGTTTAAAACTCCTAGGGACTTTATGCATCAGCTTTTAAACTCTCCTGATCATTGTAACTTCCCTGAAGGGTCAATAATGTTTAGTTTGTTGTGTAATTCTGCACATCTCCAGGCTTCATTTACTGAAGCTTTTTAGCTTGCAGTCAGATATTTTGCACCTGTGAATTTGTGAAAAATGGTTAAATCCAAAATACATTTTTGGCACAAAGTTGTTGAAAAATCAGAATCAACTGAACAATGAAAGCATACCTTACAACAAAGCTTGAAGTAATTTAAAATCTGGATCAAAATCTTTTCTCCAAATGAACTCCAAAGTATCAAACTAGACCATGTTAGTTCTAGGTATGAAAATGGAGTATGAAGCCTTCAGAAGGAAGCAGGTTCTGTTCGTTCAAGAAAGTTACTGGATTATCCTCATTTTCACTAAGGCCTTGAATTGCAGGGAACTGATAAATATTAATGAGTTTTTGGTTCTTTATTGTGATGTTTTCTCTCTTTAAAATGGCTAAAGATTTTTCTTACAAAAATGAAACTGAGGTCTCATTACAGCAATTCAGTGGTTATAAATCACGTTCCTACCATAACCAGCTTTGTAAGCCAGATGTATACTTTGCTCTACAGTACAGATCTTGTGTCGAAATTCAGCTTATAGAACATATCTGTAGTCCAAATTTTCCATGTGCTTGTAAGGATTTTGCATCTGATAGCTATATATTGTATTGAAGAAGTAATATTTGCTAGGTCCTCAGAAGATTGTGGAAAGGTATATGATAACTAATTTGATAGCTTCATCATTCCCACACTATTTTTTCTTTTTTATTTACTGATAGAATTAGCACTGATTCAGTGTGCACGGGGAAGCAAATGTGTCATGCACTCTGAAACCCAATGTTAAGTATCTGACAAAATACATGAAGTTGAAGGAAAAAATTATATGCCATATAAATTTCTATCTAAACAGTTGCATTATATTTCTAACTTCTAAATTAATTATTACTGAACAAGATGAGCTTTTTGAGTAGGAGGACTCTATGCTATGTGGGGTTTTTTTCTTTCTCTGATTTATTTATTTTTTTTTACCTAGCAGGGTAGGTTTACTAATGTTACTGTTGTGTTTGTTAATTTAATAGAAGTTAGAAGTGCAGTCACTCAGGCAACAATATGTAAGAACCAGTAAGATTATAATAAACGCTTTGCCCTGTTAGACATACATGGAAGAAAATGTGCAGATAACAATGCAGTGTGTGTATCTCTCACAGCCTGCTGAGGTGGTTTTTTTCTCTCACAGCAATTTAAAAAAAAAAAAAAAAAAAAAAACAAACAAAACCAATGGCAGCTGGAATGAAAGCAGGTGAAAAAGGAGACATCATCAGTGACTATCAGCATGCGTGGGAGCATGCTGGAGCCAGGCTGGGAGCCGTCTTTACAGGGAAGATGCAGCTGCTTTTAGAGGATAGACTTTAGCTCCTTTAAAATGGAGACCTGTGTGGAGATTTGAAAGAGGCCAGCCTGCACCTGCTGCATGGACTCTGCTTGTGTACAACCAGCTAGCTTTTGGGGACATGTGGAAGACTTTTGGGAAAGCACAGCGTGTTCTATAATACTTAGTCACAAGTTTTGTCTGGTCCCGGTCATCCTGCCCTTGACTGTGTCAGCCTTGCTCTGAGAGCCTGTGAGCTGTGCTCTCTGTGCTGCTGAAGGCAAGAGCAATGTGTACTCTTCTTGCCACACGGGATGCTACCTGCCTGGCACAGCAGGCAGGCATTCTGCTTTGTAGTTGTAACTCAGGGGTGCAGCGGGGGGGAAATAGCTGACCCCTGCCATCGTTATCCTGGCAGCTTGTAATAGCCCTAACTGTTACTGGGGGAAAGGATGGATTACTTCTGGGGGAGGAAGATGAAAGAGGTATCAGAGTAGGGAAGTATTAAAGACTTGGCTGGGATGGAGCTAATTTTCTTCCCAGTACCTACTGCATTTTGGATTTAGTATGGGATTTGATATGTAAAGAATGTTGATAATGCACTGATGTTATTAGTTGTCGCTCAGAGATCAAGGACATCTTCCAGCTTCCCAGGTTTTGCTGGTGTGCAGGTGCAAAAAGCTGGGGGTGGTATAGCCAGTATAGTAGACCCAAGTCAGCCAATGGGAGTATTCTATACCGTAGATGTCATGCCCAGTATAAATGGGGGTCGGCTGGTGGGCCAGGCACCTTTCGTTCATTCACGCTTTCACTTGTTTGGCTGTTCATTCCCTCACGTGCTCTCTCTGGACTGAGATCTGAGTTCTGAGATCGTGCTTGGGCACATTCTGAGATCACTCTGGTTTGCTCTGTGATCACTGCTTGGTCATTAGACAGTGAGAAATTGTGCATCATTCATTTTGTATATTCTTGTCATTATTAATATATGATATAATTATTATTATCTTTGCTGTCCTGGTGAACTATCTTTATCTCAACTCACAAGTATTACTTTCTTTCCGATTCTTCTCCCCACCCCATGGGGGAGGGGGACAGGCAGCGAACAAGTAGCTGCATGGTATTTGGTTGCTGGCTGGGGTTAAACCACAACAGTGTGTTTTCCCTATTTCTAGGACTGGGACCTTTATTCCTAAAGATCTGTATCAATAGGAGTATTTGAAAACAGACCACTTGATGCTGACAAACATAATCTGTCAGAGAGCAGGTATCCTGACGAGGTGCAGCAACGCTGTCTCCTCTAAAGCTCTGGATTTGCACAGTGGGTTTTGTGCTCTTTGTGAACTTCAGTCTCACATCTTCCAAAGAAGGAAAGCACACTGTTGGTGTACAGTGAGAGTAGGAGACAGGTGTTTGATTGCTCACTATCCAATATAATTTCTAATGGATGGGGAAAAAACTTTGTGCATGTTCATAGTCTTAATGAGCTTACTGAGTATGAAGATATTTTTAGTCTGTGAATAGAATATTTTTCAGCATCACCTACTTCAGTATGTGTTTACACTTTGAAGTGTTGAAGAAATGCAACTAGCGGAAAGTGCTTAATGGAGAATCAATCTGTTTCTTTTTGGCACATAAAAGTGGAGTCTGTCTCATCTCTCTATCTGTGACTTGAGCTATTTATTATTTCAATATGTAATCTTGTATTGACCTAATGTTGGCCCTGAGGAGATCGTTTATAGTGGCATGGATGACCTAGGCGTAGAAATCCAGTATTGTTGCCAAAGTCCCTTGCTGGCTGAGGAGGAAATCTGAATTTTGCTATCAGAAGTGATCATTAGGTGTTTGCCCTGCAGCCAGAGTACAGTGGGTAACGCTTGCACTGCAACAGGTAACGTCATGACCATCGCACTGAACTCAGCCTCTAATGGCAATGGGAACAGCTTTCTCCAAAAACACTGGGTTACAACTATAATTGCACCTTGCCATCTTTCCTTAAGACCTTGCCAGGTTTAGTACCGGTGAGTGGGTTTTTCCAGGCTTTACTTGCAGCCAGAGTACAGTGGGTAACGCTTGCACTGCAACAGGTAACGTCATGACCATCGCACTGAACTCAGCCTCTAATGGCAATGGGAACAGCTTTCTCCAAAAACACTGGGTTACAACTATAATTGCACCTTGCCATCTTTCCTTAAGACCTTGCCTAGTACCGGTGAGTGGGTTTTTCCAGGCTTTACTGCAAAGTGTTGACCTGGTAGCTGATCCCGACGTACGGTGTCACAGGCTGACACTGCTCAAGTTGCGCAAGGGTTTTCCAACTGCACAGCCCCGCTCTTGCAGAGAAAGTGTGGGAGCGTGCCGTAAGAGCTGCTGCTGTTCAGAGCCTTTTGGAGTTTTTCGGTGTTTAAAGTACATGGTGATAAAGGAAACAACCAGACGAGAGAGTTTATAAGCCACCAATACAACCTAATGAAAGAAGATAAATTCCGCGGTGGTTTACATTGGTATAATTCTTGATGAACTCTTGTGTTTGTCTTAGTTTATGCTATGCTTCCTTGGGGGGGAGGGGGGGAAGAGGAAACAAATGAAAAAAAACCCCACCATTTAATTTAAACTAGCAGGTCTGTGCCATGCACCAAGCTGCTGCAGGCCTGAAACATTGTGTAACAGTAGATGAGCGCAGGATCAAATCCCCAGCAAAGAGCAACTTGTCCCAAATCAATGTTGCCACTTCAGACAAATACCCAGGGGGTCTGTTCCTTTTTACACAGCACTTGCTTAGCGTGTCACACCAGTAAAATCTTACTGTGTTGTATTCAAGTAGGATGTATTTCAGTTTGTATTTCAATTCAATAGATGTATTTCAGTTACTGGTTCTAAGCAGATCTGGAAAGATACCCAGATCTTCCAAATGTATAGAGATTTAACTCCTATTTAATCAGGAGAATACTTCAAAGTTTAAGGGTAGAAAAAAATGCTGAAGGTATAAAGCAGCTTACTTCTTCCCTGGTCTAAAACCGAATGTTTGGAGAATGATGGGGGGTAGTGGGATGTATTGGCTAAAGAAGGAGCAGAAGGGAACAAGATGTTCTAAACATCGCTACTACGTTATTCTAGCCATTATAAAAGAAGGGAAAATAAAACAAAACTAGTGCTTTGAGTGAAGTTGATGTTTTTTATAATGTTCACTAGTACTTGCTCTGTATCCAGCGATGAGTTCAAGGGGGACCAATCCAGTCAGCAGTGCATCAGTATCCTCACGTGCTAAAGCCTTTAGATTTTTCTGGGTAAACATAAATGTGATTCTTCTAACAAAGTGGGTAATGTGTGTGTTATCCATACAAATGTGTTTTGCTAAGCAACACGATGAGTTTCCTGTGTCATCTTCCTTTTATTTAGAACCTCTTACATTTGTTTTTCTTTAATCTCTGAAAGCACAGATCATTAAATGCCATTTCTTAGATGCTGATATGAGTGCATCACTGTTGCTTAAAGTTTATATGTTAGATTCAGTTAAATACTTTGCTAGCTAGACACTTCTATGTTTTTCTTACTGGTGCTCCTTTTCTGATTTTTTTTTTTTTTTGGTGGAACTTCATGAGAAAAGAGATTTTTTGTTTTACTGTTCCTGACTCTGTTAGACTGACAAATTGAGTTGGAAGAATTGCCTGTCATTTTATTTATCTACTAAGGAAGTCCAAAAGAGCAGAGAAACCTGCTAACCAAGCTATGAAAATGTCTCTCAAACTGGATTGTATCTTTAAACTTTAATATATGAGGGGAATTCTTTCTTGGCCTCCTGTATTACGCTTTCTTTCCTCTATTTTTATCTAGTCTTACTAAAACAAGGAAACAAAGTACAACAGTCAAATGGCAAAAGCATTGTAAAAAGAATTTGATTTTCTAATTGTAACTTAAATTCTGTAAGTTAATGTATTTCAGTATACATTTTAAGGTCATTGTTCTGAAACCAAGCAGGAACTATTTAAACAATCTACTAGTTCACTGTTGTATTTACCAGTCATTCAGTTAGAAACAATTAAGGGTCACTTTGAAATCTTGTTTTTAAGATTTTGAAAACACTGTCAAGCTTGCTCCTTAGAGGCAGTAAAAGCTGTCTGTCTCCCCAGCAAAGAGACTTGACATATTACGTTGGAAGATAAAGCTTGTATTACTTCCAGACTTCTTCTGCAAAACACTTTGAAATTTAATGTCACTATAATCAGTAACTTCAGAAAAAGCACAATAAAAAGTTAAAAGGATGCATTCCATTAGTAAGGTGCATTTTTAATATGTTATATAGGGAAATACTTTGTACTCAGTCACTTAGTACTTCAGTTTATCTTGGAAGATGGCTTTGCAAGAAACAAAATTGTTTCCACAAAGTAATATTTGACAGACATCTCTCCCTCTTTGTCAAAGACTCTGGAATAAATGATTGTGTAGTTCTATCGTTAGTTTTAAATTAATTTGGGTCTATTGCTGACCTGCAGATATGCTATCTAATGATCATAGAAAGGTCTGGGTTGGAAGGG
>JMFS01004789.1:0-23381 GCA_000699545.1 Podiceps cristatus
GGGGCTGCAACCAGCAAGTGTGACTGGGTCCGTGTTGGGACCGGGGTGTTTGTGTTGCCCGCCAAAGGCAGGGGTGCAACGTGCATGCCTCGAGGTATGGTCAGCGCTGTGCCAGACTTCACGCCCTGGCATGCCGGCCGCACGTTCCGCAGCAGTGAAGAGAAATCTGTCGCTGGTGCCCAGCCTCCATCTTTTGTTCGTTAGGATCCTGCCTCTGCCCCTGCAGCACACGCAAGCTTCCCTGCTTGCTTCAGGGCCCCATTTTAGACTTTGCCAGTCCTCCAAGCTTCGTACAATGTGTATGAACTAGTGCCACGCTCGAGTATCGAGCATTTTAGTATTTTGCTCACTGTTGCTTTATTTTTTCTCCTCTATTTTAAAACGATATTTCAGCTAAAGATGAGTTACTGAACTTGCTGTCAAACGCTTTTGACTTCTGGTTACCTACTTGCTGGTAGCCCCAGCCCATGGCAGTGCGTGAGCGTGGCTGGGGAGGGCAGCACGTTGTCTCTCACCTCTGTATCGCCACTTCCAGCTCAGAGGAAAAGACCAGTTGCTCTTCATTGGGGCTGCATTTGGTAACCGGTACAATCTGATTGTCTCAGACCATTTCTTCGCAGCCAGATTCCTTCTCAAATCCTCAGCATCCTTTCTTGGGCTCTTGAAAGGGAAAAGCTGAAACCTAAATTAGTGTTAAGCTAGCATTTTGTTGAGAAAGGCTCTTTTTGCCCTTTCCTGAGATGCTTCAGTAGGGAGTTTGCATGGACATATATGAATGGCAGGTCACATGCCTGCAGGCTTTGGTTGTCAGCTTGCCTTTATAAAGTTTGTGAAGCTCATGCAGGTGTTTTACAGGAAGCTGTAACTTGTGTTTGCATTGCACAGCAGATACCATTGAGGTTTCTGAAATGGATTTATATAAATTATGTGTGTTATTATGGAGAATGTCAGAGTTGCCTTGGGTTTTGTATCTCTTGTGATACAAATGTATCTGCTTGTGATGATCCTGTCTGTTTGCTTGGTAAATTGAAGGAGGCTTTTAAGGGAAAAACAAACAAGATGAAACCATAATAAAGATACAGTGGTGTCAGAGACAGTATCAAGAGTCCTTGCGTAAATATTAGGGGAGTTATTAATTGGAAAGGTCTACCTGCCTGACTTAAGGTGGCTGGCAGCATTTATGCTCCTGGGGCCCAAGTGCAGAGGAGAGCAGTTGTGTGCTGCAGCATAGTGAGGAGGGGCTGATCGCATCCTATGAATGTGAAAGGCAGCTGGATTTATTAATTTACTGTGGTAAACATGAGGTGGCAATGCAGACCCCAGTCTAAGGTGACTGGTCCCTTAGGCCATCTGTTTTTATCCAGAAGGGAGGCAAAAGTAGATTGTAGAGGAGCGTATGCGGGGGGACTGTGAGAGTCAAAATCCCATTTGATATTCTTTCCACAGAAAACAACATGGGGTCTTTTATGGTAAGAATAATTAAGCAGAATCAAAATGACAAAGTGAGTTTTTGACAGCCACTATGACCTGAAAGCTCTGTTTTGTGTTACCAGCGCATTGTGCCAGTGGCTAGTGACACATTCCAGGGACCAGACGCCTGGCTACAGGTGTATGGAGCAAGAGTGCCGACACCACAGCGCTTGTCTGATGTCCTGGCTTCTGCCAGGCTCTGGCATGCCGTGCCTAGGCTGGGAGTTGTCTCTGAAAAGCTCCCTATGAGCACACTGCTATTAAATTAGGAAGAGCTTTGGGAAGGGTGGCTCTGTCACCCTTGATGTTTTTCCCACAGGTACAGTAGAAGATGGTCTGGCACATTATGGTTGCATACGATCAGATTTTTTTAGCCTCGTTACTTCCAAGATCAGACTACATTTCAGCAGCCTTAAAATGCCAGCACTTAGTGTAATGGCTGGGTCATTCTGCCGCTATTGCCATAAAACTGTTTGGAAGGAAGCATAGAGATGTGTCATTTTGTCAAGGGTTGCAATGGGGGTGATTTTTACCTGCAGGTGAAAGATGATGAGTGTGTTGCTTTGTTAGTGTCATTTGCTGCTTGCACATTTGTCATCACTGATTTTATGTATTTTATTATCTGTTTAAGGAGCTGCTGGCTACAAATAACCAGTAATCTCTTGCTTTTTTCTAATATCTTTTAAGTATAGCTGTGCTTCCTTTCCTTCTGCGCATGCAGTCAGGCGCAGGCTGTGTATGCGAGCGTGGCGTGCATATGCCGTATCCTAAGGGCCTTTTGTGCTTTGGGTAAGAGAAAAAAGCGGTTGTGTATGATGTGTCCTGGGCTTATAGTAATTATAATTTTATTCTCAGCTGTCAAAGACAGTTCCTGAGTTTCCTGTCTGTCTCTTTGGCAATTTCATGTTTCCTCTGAGTAAGGAAAATACCGACCCTTTTTAAGCAACCTTGAGGTCAGCTTCAGTGACGTGGTATCCAATCTTGGCTGCATTTGCTGCCTCTCTTCAGTGGGGCTGAGCTCAGTCCACTTCCAGCCCTCCAGCGATGTCGAAGCCTACAGACTTCGCTACTGCAGCTCCGATCCTGAGCAAATCCACACTGGGTCCAAAGCCTGTGGACAGGATTAACTCTGGTTAGTGTAACATTCTGGCAGAGGAGGAAGTGTACCAGGCGTCAGGTCCAGTTACAAATTTGGAGTTAGATATTATCCTCGTGCAGTCTGAGGGCATTAAAATGCCTGGCAATGCCACACCTGTGCTTAAACTGTGGTTAATTGACCCAGTCTCCCAATTTTGCTGCTCTGAACTATCTTAGGCAAGTACTGGCTAATAGCACAGCAGTCCTTTTAATGCTGGGGTGACTCCTGCTTAAAAGTCTTAGCTTAAAGATTTTAAATTTTCCTTGCAATAAGTGTCATCTCTTTGAGGCAGTGAGATTAAAAAGTAGATATGGAAAATATCCCAAACAACTGCTCACTAAATTCTGAAGACTTGACAGCCATCAGTAGACTTGCTAGAGTTGTGAAGTTACCTGGTTTGGGGTTTGTGTTACTGTAAAATGTAAATAACGGGTGTGTGCAATATTAGAAAGCTGCTGCTTGTGAACAGTGATTATAAAACTTAATAGCATGGTCATGTTTGTACACCCATAACCAGGCCGTGCCTGGCAGTGCATGGGAGCAAGCCCTTGCCGTGCAAAAGCTGCTGGAGCTCCTGGGGCAAGATGAGCCCAGAAGCATCGTGTGGTGGCGTCAAAGGCACAGGTGTGCTTTCTAGATACCTTTATCTCTCCAAAGCAGGGTGCCACCAGCCACTAGGATTGGTGGGGCTTTTTGTTTGTTTTCTTTAAATTTAGTAGCTGGAGCTCAGCCCTGCACTGGTGGGCGGTGTTGGTGGAAAGTTTCATTTCTCTAGTCTACCAGAAGCCTGAAGACAGTTCCTTGTGTGGTTTGGGTAGAGATTAGAGGAGAGATGAAAGATTTTGGGAGAGAGAGGTGAGATACCAAAAGGGTGAGATACTTCTGCTCAGCTTTTATTAAGCTGGCATTGAGCTTGATAACTGCTCTTTGGGAAATTTTAAGCCTTGCACCCCATCCTAAATACTGAAGTTATTTGGAGGAGGTGGAGGTGCACGCAGGCAAAACGTCTCTGTGGGAATGGGAGGAAGCAGACTGCTTCGTGGGAGCTTCTTAAAAATGGAGCATCCCATAGGATGGGAGAAGCATCTTGCAGATGCCTGAACCAGGCGTGAGCCCTGTCCTTGGCAGGCACGGTTTAGCAGTAGCCAGAGAGGCCAAGAGCATCATCTCATTCTCTTCTGCCTTTTGGCTTAGACGGGAAGAAAACATAACCACCTCTGGATGTGAGAGAAGCTTATGCCCCGTAATATGGTGCGCTGGTGTGCAGGTTTTGGATGGCAGCAAAAAGCCCTCAGTGAGACTGGTGATAGTTTAATGAGTGTGTGTAAGTGAAAAGTGCCGCGAGGATATGGAGCGTTCCTGATTGTTCAGGAAAGGATCTTGACTGAAATGCAATCTTCAGTTGGTCACAGTTAACTTCACTGGCGTAATAGACCTCTGTGTGCTGCCTGTGCAGGAGTCGGTAATGACAAGGCAGCAACAAAGCAGGGAAGGAGGTGACACTTCGAGCCTGCTTTTATTTTACTTTGTGTGCTCATCCTTCTGATCCTTGTTGTGCCTTTAGCACTTGCTGGGGTTTGTTGTTTGAATGTGACAGTGTTATTTGAAGCTTAATTGCTCTGCTAGGTCTAAGACCCTGGTTTAATGTGTGTTCTTTAAGTTTGCAGAAAGTACAGAGTTGTTTTTGACACTGAGAATCGCTACAAATCATGTAGCTGAGGCAGAAGGAGGAAGCTGCGAGGAGTGTGGCACTCCATTCCTCAAGAAGTATTTGCATGAACAGACACAACTTCAGTCTCCTGGTCCTCACCTCAGCCTTTTGTGCATGCCAATTTGATTTGAAGAGAAGTTTGATCTCAGCCCTGAATCAGATAAGGTAGAACTTCTTGCAACAAAAGGGAGTTGCACAGCAAGTATGTCAGGGCAGTCACTTTCTGACAGTACACAAAGAAGCTGCCTGGAGAGCAAGCCGTGGAAAAGCGAGGCATTAGAAATGCATGGAAATAATACGGTGTTTGTCTAAGAAGTAAGAATGTAACTGAAATCCTGTTGTGCCTGTAAAGTTGCAACTCTGACACTGCAGTATTAATAGCTTTGTGTTCTTGTTTGAATAGGAGTGAGACCAACACTGGAGAAGTTTTTAGTGTGTGATGGTCACACCGGGAGGTTTTCCTGAACCCTTTCCTCTAGATGTTGTTGGTGCTACAAGATACAGAGAAAGGGCAGTGTAATATAAAACACCCCAAACATGGTACGGAAAGGGCAAAAGCTGTTTGTGGGTGCAGTGCATTGTGCCAAAGTTTTCTGGCTCTCTTCCTTCATTTGTTTGGTTATCTTCTCTAAATTGCAGGGTACAAAGGGCTGATGGTTATCTTCTGGTAGCCAAAGTACCATGAAACCTATGCATTTGCTTTAAATGGGGAATGTGCTGGGAGCATGGTTGGGGTGGTGATGATTTGCCTTTGGCTTCTGTGCTGCTTAGTTATAAAGTGGTGAACGGACATTAACACTTATTTCAGACATGGTCATATTCATTCTCTTCCTGAATCTGATAAGGTCACAGTAACCCTTGGAACCAGTCTGTGGCTGTGTCTTAATCTAGGAACTACAGACAAACAGCTGTAGGGCAAGGTATGCTCCTGTAAAATCCATTGCTGTCAAATTGGAAGCGGTGCCTAAAACAACAGCAGCTCTGGATTCATGTATTTGCAGAGGTTTGAGTTAATAGAAAAAGATGCGTTTTATTTGTACGTGTATTTGAGTGTAGTTCTGTGGTAAAAATGTACTGCTTTTGAATGCCCTTTCTCCCCACTCCCACGTGAAGTGAAGGCAGAAGTCCTCCCTAACAAACTTCATGGCTTTTTGGCAGAGATGCTGGTCCTGGTGTTCCAGTTCTGTTTCAGTCTGGGCAGTTTCTGCTGGGCAAGTTGAAGTCTCCCGTTAGACCAAAGGCAGCAGTGAACTCTTGGAGGGTTGGGTGATGTTAGGGCCAAATGGCTCCAGCTCAGTCAGCACCCTGCTCTGCTGGCTGTGCAAGCTTCTCTGTGTCCTGTCCCATCCCATCCTGGGCTGCAGTTCGCGGGTGCTAAGCAGCAGGCAAAGACCAGCCCTGTGCGGCATACCAGTGTCAGTAATATGTATAATTTGAAGCCAAAGTTATGTGCTTTTGCCATTCTACATCAGAGAGAACCCTTGTGAAATACATATTTACATTTTAAAAATTATAAACCACATTATTTGTAGACTCCATAATCTGACTTCATAAATGATAGAAAATTTATCTTCAGTGATTGAACAACTTTAGGACTGTGTTTTATTTTAGTATCCATCAGTGCTTGGCCTAAATAATTTAGAACCTTCTCCCTTTGGAAGGAGAGTGGCAGCACAAGTGACCAGCTAGGAGTTAGGGTATGTGTAATTTTAAGTGGATGGGTCTTTGAAAGCAGGTGGCTATGTTATGTTTCCAGAATAGTTCTGCTTTCTGAAATTTCGTGGTGGCGATAATTTTATTTTAGCTATTTAACCACTATTAGGAAAACAAAATTTACAGAATTTGAAAATGGCTTGCTAATTAACTGCTGCGGTTTGTTCTTTGTATTATTTTGTCTTCTAGATCAGTCCTATTGTCATCGGCTGCAACACGACATGTATTTTCTTATAAGCAATAGCCGACTGAATGAGCAAGTGGTTGATAAAATTATTCTTCAGCTTAACAGAGTCTACCCGCAAATTCTTACCAATGCAGAAGCAGAAAAGGTAATTGTATTATTTTTACTGTATCTCTAAATGTCACATTGTTTTTGCGGGTCACTAGCTCAGCTGCCCTCTTCCTGGCTTGAATCTTGGTGCCACATGCGGCCAGTCTTCCTCACCTCTTGCTTGCTGACCAGTTGTATCTGGGATCTCATATCAGAGGAGAAGTCACAAGGCTGAAACGTTTCCTGTGCCAAGTGGTTATGCGAGAGGGCAGTCTCTTCAGCAGCCACTTAATGCCACGGTCCCTGCCAGGATGTCAGTTTTAGTTGCTGATTAATGTGATTAATAACTCTGAGTATTGGTAGAGAAGGGAGGTATTAGTCCCACCTGTAGGTGGGACTTTCTTCTGTAACTGCTTGCTATGTTGCCTGAGTAATAAGAATTCGTGCGTGTTGCACTGGTTACGCAGCAGTTCATTGTGCTGGAACCAATGAAACACGTAATCTTGAGATGATGGACACTTGGATATTTGCACTAATATAAGCAGTATAAAGTACCTTTTTGGGTGATCGTTACTAGGCAACTGAGGGAAAACTTGAAAACATAAAACTTTTGTTGATATTTTCTATCAATAGGTGTCAGAATCAAGTTGTAGGACAGAAGAAAGAATGAGGGAAGGCAGAGGCAACATGCTCTCCATCAAGCAGTGCTGACCAGATGAAGCTCAGTGTCTTGATGGCTGCTGTGCAATGTGTGTCTTTTTTTAGGTTCCCCTCATTTTTTTGGCCCATTCTATTAGCAAAGATAAAACAAGCTCCGTATCTTCACTCCCTGGCATACTGTTATGCAAAATTGATCTTCAGCTGTTGTAATCTCTCTTCTAATGAGTGCTTTTCTCTTGCAGTTCAGGAATCCAAAGGCATCACTCCATACCAGACTTTCAGATCTGATAAAGCACCTCCAAAAGAAAGGAGACAGACACTGTCAAGAGTTTTACCGGGCTCTACAGATCAATGCTGAACAGCTGTACAATGACCTGCCAAGCAGGAAAGTCTTGAGTAAGTTGATTTGTAAGTTGATTGAGTTGTGGATTTCCTCATCAGTGTATTACAAAACCGCATTTCAGATGAAGTTTAGGTTATTTAAATAACTTTAGAGGTATACATTAATTCCTTCTGACTGGAATTTTCCAGAAGTTTTAATGAGGTTTGGCTGTGTAATTCTTATTATTTGTTGACTAGTGTGGGCAGTCCAAAACTCTTTGTTTTGAAATATGAAATATGTCTAAAACAGTTTAAGTGCAACAGTGCTGGGTTAATGGTTGGATTTGATCTTAAATGTCTCTTCCGACTTAAACAATTCTATGATTCTCTGTAAGACAGTGATATAACTTATATGAAGTATAATTTCTATTTTCATAACCATTGCTTCTTAATGGCTTATCTCCTCTGTGTTTATTCTGACCTGTAGCACATAAGAATATTACAGACCTCAAATTTGTTAAGCTCAAAACTCTGGTGGCCCAGAAGCTTGGCTTTCCCTCAATCCATAAATCTCCTAGTTGTGTCTAGTTTAATGTGAAGCAAACACTCATAGGCCCTTGCAATGATGAACTGTGATATTAATCGCTTAGTACTTGTTTTGTGCAGCTGACAGGCCTGACTGATTTCCGTAAAGCTGCCCCCAAATATACATGTATGTACTTCAGAAAGCCTGAGGCTCAAACAGATTTGATTCTGTACTGCAAAGGAGGTAATTTCTTCAAGGAAAACTATTGAGCCTGACTTGCCAACCTGGGTAATGCTTGCTATGTGCTGGTGTTGGGGTTTGGTTTTTTTGTTTTGGCTTGTTTATATTCCCCTACCTAACAAACTGGAGAGAAGAACATGTTCCAAGTGAATGAGAAATATGTTCAGGCATCCCACATACTGAAATGACTTGAGGAGCTTGAGGGAAAGCTCCCACTTTTAACTTAATGAAGCTACAAAGAGCTTGCAGTTTAAGAAATCCTTACCGAGTATCTAACAGCACTGATGCTTCACTGGTTAATTGATTTCTAGTTGTAAGAAATCCACAGTTGGGTGTCGGGGTAATTCTAGACATGTGGATCAAACTCCAGTGAGACTGTTACACCAAAATTCCAGTTACACCAAAAATCCATAGGTTTAAAAAAAAAAAAAAAAACCCAAAACCAAAACAATTAGACCTCTTTTATTTCTGGAGTGAAAATGGCATGTAAAATTGTAATAACTTTGAAGGTACTGCATTGCCTAGCTTTGTTTTGCCTTTCCTTTTGCAGGAAGGGGTTTGTATCTACCCAGCACAAATACACACCATTTGCCTGCCTGTACAAGGGGGCTGCAGAGCTACCCCAGGTCTCCATATCCCATACCCAAACCCTCTTGAACTGGGAAAGGCTGGGCCCATCCCTGCCTCGGAATCTCCAATGAGCATGAGTCCCTATTGATTCAGCCTCGCAGCAGCTTTAAGGCAGAGCTTTCGATCTGACGTTCACTTTGCAGAAGTCATGCCCTTTGAGGGAACAGGCTTGTGAATCAGGTAGTCTTGGATCAATTGTTTTTACCCTGATAGAGCTCAAGAGCAACAGGTTTTTCTGCCAGGCTGACTAGAAGGCAGCAGACTGCCTTTATTAATTAAGAGCAACTTAAGAAGTCCTAGTGTAGTCACTAAGTATAAAATTTCAAGAGTTGTATTGATGCTTTAAGAGTTTGTTAATGTTCAGTAACATTCACCTTTACAAGCCATTTCTGAAAATGTGTCTTAAGAGATGTACACAGTACCCAAAGCCTGGCTGCATCCTGTATAGACAGTCTGAGTTCTGTTGGGTACTAGAAATAGCATAGCTGTGACCATGATCATCTGTACCCATAAAACTCACGTTGGAAGTTGTGCAAATATTGCAAAGGTGAACCCTCACAGTGCCTTGTGCTGTTGTCACACCTGGAGAAACCAGCTGAAAGGAAAATTGCATAGGGTGGCTGCATGATCGTTTAGCTTTTAGCTAGAGCATAACCGTGCTCATCTTTGCAACTGATTTGCGTGGATACTTCTGAGAGCTTTTATTCAGGTAGCCACGTGAGTAGGCAGGGTTAGGTCTTCTTCAGGCTGCGCATAACAAGTACATGTGCTAGAAGTGCTTCACAGAGAACAGACCTGTTCGTGGTGCCCCAAAACTGTTTTGCTGCCGTTGCATTAAGCAAAGGGGCTCCAGTAACCATCATAAGTCATTAAATTCTCTGTATTTGGTACACTCCCTTATGTTACCATCCTCAGAATGATGAGAATAATTTAAATAACTGAGTTAAAATAATACTTGGTGAGTATCTATAGTTCCCTTATATTGACCTGAGAAGGAAATCATGAGATAATTGTGATTAATATGTTTGCTGCTTCTTATGAGTTCTGTAACTAGAACAAATGTCTGCATTCTGAATTGAATGGTTGATAAACATCTGTGTGGTATGTTAAGCTAAAACTAAACAATTGAATTCTTCAGGAAAAGCTCCCTTTTCAATATGAGGTGTTACTTCTCATTTAAGTGAGCTTGAACATTTGAATATTAAAGGCATTATCCTTCCGATCTCTAACATGTACAATTTTTGTTATGCAAATGTTACTCAAAGCAGTAGTTGTTAAATTTGTCAAATTTAGCACAGAGCATTTACAGAATTGACGTTAGAATTTGTAAATGTGAGGTAAAAAGCGAATCCCTAGCGCAGGGACTTTGTTCAAAATGCAGATTGACCTGAAACAAGCAGAGTTATAAATGACTGGAGAAATTATTGGGGAGGACACTGATGAACTATGGCCAGGACAAGTTCTGTAATAGACAGATGTAATAAATGTAATAAACATGCAGCTGTACGTATGAAAAATGTTTTCTCCAGAGGAAATCCTTTCAAAGATTCCTTTTTCATTTTCAAAGTAACTTTAGAATTTGTGCTAGAAGAGATTTCCTGTGCCTGGAGTGCAGCCTTGCGCTGTGTGGTCCTGTCCTGGAACTCCCACCCAAGGGTGGGTGAGGCACAGCCTGGGCAGCCTCCGGCCACTGGAGCCGAGCAGGAGTTGCCAGGTGACTTGGAAACTGGGTCTATTTCTCTCAGTGCTGGCATGGACTAGAACCCTGAAGGGTCAGATCAGCCCTACCACAGTGATAGCCTGACAAAAGCGCAGAGATCTAACCGTGCTTTTCTGCAGAGAGTGAGGACTTCTTGGTTAGAGTACCCAGGGACGACATCCCTCAAAAGGTGCAGGCTGGGCAGGATTGCTATTGATAGAGAATGTCCCATGGAGCCTTCGCGGCAGTCCTTTCTGCTTCAGTGACTCTCAAGCTTCGCAGCAAGCTGCTTCAGATGTTTCTGTTCTGCTTGAATGTCCTGCCCTGTCACCCCACCGAGAGAGATGTATTTAGCATGGGAGAGGGATGTTCGCTGTCAAATGATGGCTGACGGCAGGCCCTCTTTACAGGGGGGTTTCCAAGACACCTCACCTAGCTCCACCTTGTCATGTAGAGGAAGGAAATCTGTTGGAATCAAACAGCCTCAAATACTTCCCTGTTGACAACCAGCTCTCACTTTTTTCTTTTTTTCTTTTTAACCCTCTTGACCACAAAGAGATTTGGCTAAAAAAGTTGTTTTGCAGATTCATGATCCATTAAAGGAAAGTCATTCCTCTGCCATTTATGGTGACAGCGGTTGTCTTTGGTGTTGCCCATATGTTCTGCAGACAGTGTTATCTCTACCTTTGTATGTCAAAGGCACCGTTAAAGGAGGCGCCGAAAGCAGAAACTGCTTTATTGCTGCAAACTACTGAGCACCTTGTCTCAACATCACCCTCTTTTTTCTACTTGAATTTGCAGAAAAATTGAGGCAAAAATAATCTGTGCCAAATCTTAGCACATAGTACCTGCAGGCTTTAAAAGAAGCTGTGTGTGTCTTTAGCCGAGACCAGAGTTTGCTCCAAGTGCGTCATCTGCCAGATACATCAATGTCCAGAGATTTAATCAAGAACAGAAAAAAATGATGATGCATTAAATTAGAGGGATGCTTTCAGATTAGCAGTATGGTCACAAGTATTATTTATTACAATGAAAATTTCTGGCATTGTGGAGGGATTAGCTCCTGCTTTCCTCACTTGGGAAACAAGTGTAGTGTTCTTACGGGGTTAGTGCTTAACCAGATCAGAGAGTTGCTGCAGCTATTGATAGTTGCATTCAGTGACTATTTGTCTGTGTCTTTTGATCGACGTATGTCCAGATTTAACTATAGTGATGATTTACCTTTGAAAGGGTTAATGTTTTATGACAAAATTGGATTTTTTTCTGAAATGTGTTATTTTACATGTGCTGATTATGTTCGCTTGTTTGCTTGAGCTGAGTACTAACTTTTCATGTGTTGCTTTTATTTCTAGAAACCACAGATTCCACAGAGATAGACACTGACAAGGAGAAATATATGCTAAATGACAGGGGTAAATAAATGCATACAGTGTCACTGGATGGGATGGCTTTTGAGATTATGATGCAATTTAATTTATCCTGTAATTTGCATTTCATATAACAAATAGTTTGTTTTATGATGTCTTTACTGTCATAAGTTGAGTGGGATTAATGGAGGAAAACATACTGAGCTGTTGTTGAGGAAACTAGTGCCAGGAAATGCAAGAGACTATAGTTTAATCCATATTTACAATGGTATTATTACTTACACTGTTATAGCTACACTCTTCATTTCCTATGATTTCTTCGGTGCTTAAATACTAAGGTCTGTTCAGCTGCTGCTGCTGTCATTTTGTGTAAGGCCAGCTATAATTTTTTTATATAACATTCAAATTTCTTCAGTTTTTTTTTTTTTTTTTTTTTTAAGCTTTCAATTTAAGTACAAATCATTTGAAAACAAAGACAGAAAGGAAGATGAGCAAGGGTGAACTTTTTCCTAAGGAAAACATGTTAATTTTTTCCCCCTTCTTCTGTTCAATGCCCAGATTAGAGGTGAATGTTTTACTTGCTCAAAGGTATTTTGAAAAGAAATTGAAGATCTGAAGAAATGGAAAGAAAGACGAAGAATTTTCAGAATTCATAATGAACTATTCTATAATTTCAATTCAATTGATATTTTATTTAGAAATTTGGATACAATTATGAGAGAATAAAAGCACCTTCTATGATCTATGAATTTTTTTTTGGCAGTTTTCCCCTGAGATAAAACTGAAATGAGGGGCAGAAACACAGTTTAACTCAATGTATATTTTTGCCTGTGTGGTTGTTACTTTGAATATTGAACAAGTTGCTATTCAGATTTTTCACGTCACTATTGCTGACTGCAGCATGTACAGGAAGAACAGAGAAGGTGCTTGGAAATAAAACAATTAAACAATTTCTGGTCTTCCTCGTGCTGATGAAAAAACTGGCCTCAGACTGGAGGTTGTCTGGCTGCTAGCTGCCCTCATTGGGAGATTGCGTCCGAAGGAGCACCCAAGTCCTTGCTCCATGATTGTTTCTCCGTGTTGTTTTCTGCGTGGTCAGCTCCACCGATTTGTTAGTTTGCAGTACATTGTCTTTAAATTGACAGGTGCAGTTTAATTGTAGCTATATTCATAGACAAGTAGTAAATACAAATAGAATATTAGGTAATAAAGAAGCAGATATAAATCTTTATGAGGTGGTGTCTGCAGGTAAGTATGAATTAGAAAGGTTTTATTGAACATCAATACTGAACATCAGCATTAAACTGCAAGTATTCCAGGCAAACACACGAGGGAGATTTTTTTAGGGGTGTGCAGGGCTCTGCATTTCAGATTCCAGCAGAATTGTAGATGGGAACAAGAATATTTGCTTTTGTCATGAAAGCAGAATTTGTGGAATATCTGTGGGGAATAAACCAAACCCCTAAAAATCAGCTTCTAAGGGACCACAGTCCCATACGATGGGCTCTTCCCACAGGCAGTGCATTGGCCCAGTGGGGGCTATTTATGGAGTAAAATGCTGCTCTGTGTGGTTAGGTCCCGGTAGTCTGGTTAGTGTTTTGTTGTAGTGTCTAAAGGGGGTTCTGCCCCAAGTTTTAGAGTAAGAAAATATCTGAGGAAGTTTTCACTTAAATTTAATAGGACATAGCTAGGTGAACAGAGGCAAAGAGTGAATGGTGTCAAAGCAGCTGCAATAAAAATTAATTACAGTATAGGAAGTCTGCTTCATAGTACATTAGCTACAGAACATACCTAAATGTGAATGTTAGCTTCATTTGAATACACTTAATTTAATTATGTATATTGATAGCAATTGATGATTTATAAACTTCCACTGCTCTGTTCTGTCTTAATGTGTTTCCTTGTTTGTTTTCTTTAGGTCCAGTGTTTTTCCTCGCTTGTTTTAGCATTGCTGCAGGATTTGCATTATTTTGGTACTGCTGTAACTCAGGTAACCTACTCCAGCATTTTTTCTCCTGGCTGCCTTACTTTAGCACATGATGGGAGAGCAGCGCGCCTCTTGGTCTAACATGGCTTGCTTAATAGAGTGGGTCAAGGTGTCATCATTCATTAATGAAGTTAGGATACAAATTGCGCTTCAGACATGCTGAGATATAAATAATGGATAGTTTGCTTACAGAGGATGCCACAAATAGGGGCTCTTTTTAAAGACAGTAGTTATGTGAGCTCCTGTTGCTATAGCAATGGGTCATGATTCCCAGCAGTCACAAGGCAGGAGGACAGACCCAGACCTTCTGGCCTCCATATCCCTTGGGAGCTGTTGAAGCATGACCAGTGCCAGGGCCAGAGGACACTGGCTTGATATGCTGAGCCCGAGCAGCTACAGCCGTTGCCCCTGCTGCTGGCTCGGGGTATTAGCTCTGCCCATCGGCTCTGCTTTGCAGCCCAACCTTCGACTTGCCCAACGCTGCCATGAGAGTGGCAGCTCTTAGCAGAAAACACGTTGTTGCATCTGCATGGATCAACTTCAGCAAAGCAGTAAGCCAGTGCTAGTGAGAGAGATCCAGGAGAGACAGCAGCTGAATTAGAAGTATCGCTTGCTCTCGAGTCTTTGCACAGTGCTGTGGAAAGTGCCAGTCTTCACGTGGTAGATGAAGAGCAGAATTCAAACTCCATTTTGTTTTAGTGCCTTCTGCTTCTGATACCCCAGTCACAGCACTTAGAGTTGGACATTGTTCTTTACAATTATTTTCCCAGAGCTATAGACAGCAGTAGCACCAGTTCATGGATGTTTCAGGTGATGTGGGAGTCTGGGCTGTGTTACCCTTCATTCCCAGATCAGAGTGCCTCAGCTGGGCTGTTTATGGATCAGGTTTAAGGCTAAAAGGGAACCATCAAGTGATAAAGGCTAACTGGTGTGTTTCCTTAGCTGCCATCACTTCCCTTCATCAGGTTCAGTTGCCAGCATTTAATAGGTGCCTCTTTGGAAAAGCATTCAGGGACTGATACCAAAAAAACAGAGAATCCATCACTTCCCTTGATCCCAGTTAATTTGCCATAGTGTTAGAAGTGTGTGTTTTATTCTCAGTTTGAACTGGTTCCAGGTCCAGCCTGTTGATTTTGTTAAGCCTTTCTCTACTAGATTGCAGAGCCCCTTAGCCCCTCATTTCTCTGCCAGCTGACATCTCATATTTGCTCCATGTGGAGGTTCTTGTGCGTCAAGTCATCTCTCCATCTTTGTTTTTGCTAAAAATACCAACTAAAGCTCTCCAAGTCTTCTGTTCCAAGGCTCTTTTCCAGTTTGTGATGCTGTTTCCTGTGCCTGTGCAGTGTCTCAGTGCCCCGTGTGTAACAGGGCCGCCAGACCTGGGTGCCCTGCTCAGGTGCCATGCTCAGGTGTGAAGCTGCCTCCTCTTAACCTAACTCAGTAATCTCCTCTTAGTGTGTCTGAACCTGAAGTGATGAATCTGAACAGATTCGTAATTATCCCATCTTGGCAGTTGATGCATACAATATTGAAGGAAGTGGGCTTTCCTCTAGAGTAATTTTTTTATTTTTTTGTAGATGCTGCTTACTAGCCAGAATGAAACTTAACTGTGTTTACTTTCTGTTTTTCCTCCCGTCTTTGTTTCTGTTTTAGATATGAAAGTCATAGGAAGAGCCAGGAGAATCGTGGGCTTTTCTCCTATTATCATAGGAAGACACGTTAGAAATATTTGTATGTTGTATTTGGAAGACGTATCAAGAAATTAAGGAAAAAGCTGCCTCTTCGCTTGTCTGTACAGTATACCTGCCAAGGGAAGACAACGGTGCATGCATATTAATGTACTATGCTCTCATACCAAAGATTTTATTAACTAGCTTCATTGATAATTTTGTTGCCTCAAGATGTATTCAGAATTTCAGCTATATATGTCCTTCCGTATGGGAACGGACCATTTATTTTTGTAAATGCTTATTTTAAGATATTTATCATTTGGATAAAAAATATTTTTAATACAAACTTTAAAATGATATCCTAAGTATATCATGGGTCTTAAGCCATGTTTGCATATGTGTTTTATACTGGAATGAAGGATCACAACTGTTTAAAGAATGCTAGCCTGTCTCTTGTGATAATTTAAGAAAAGCACTTAAAAAAACATGTGCACTCAAAGCCTTACTAAGAAATGGATCTCCATCTCAGGATTGTTTGTTTTGTCTAGATCCTTTATATTACTGCCTGAGCTCAGGTGGGCACTGGCACCTTCAAAGTTGGCCAGTGCCAGTTACCTTTGTGCCTGCCTAGTATGTGCCGCGATTTCTAATTCTCCTGCTGGTGCCTCGTCCCCACCGGCCATGTTGGTGTTTGGGCCCAGCTGGTGGCCGTGGTTTGAATGCTGGTGCAGCCTGGTTCCCAGCCCGTGGAGGATCCTGGGGACTGCAGTGTCTGATCTGAAGCACTTCAAACTACCAAGAAGGTTTTGCAGATTTATTTAGCTGTTCCTTTTCCAGTGAAGTGTTTTGCAGTTTGTATTTCTAAGAAACTGAAGTAACCCAAGATACTTCGCAGGGACTTATGAGCCATGACATGGGGCTTCTTTTATGGACAAAAATATGTATACTTACTTGAAGAGCCTGAGGTTGTTCATAATGTCATTTGATGATACTATGTTTTTCTTCTGTGAGTTGAAACCTGAAAAACTTGCAGAAACCATTTTAAGAATAAAATTCTTGAGGAAGATGCAGGGAGTCAGGGCTGCAAGTGAAGCAGCTTGTGGTTTCCTAGCTTGCTCCTGCCTAGCTCAGTACAAATGGCTTTCCTCCTCCAGATGGGAGGTGCAATAGTTCTGAACTGACTGTGAGCAATGACGTTTTTGGTGGATGGTTCTTCAGTTACCCACTCAAGAGAGTGAGGAGCTTGGGGAGACCATGTCCCTTTAGTTGGTGACAGAGGTACTTTGTAGCTCTTCATTCAGTGACTGAATGAAGAGATTTCCAGACCAAATCAAATGCCGCCTGAATAAAAGTTGCATCTACATCACAAGTTACCATGCACTGGAGGATCCCATGTGAAATTTTCAGTCATTTGGAGTGGTTTTCTCAAAACAGACTGAAAATTGCATTCCAGCTTTAAACTTTATTCATGCTATAAAAATGTCACCATCTTCTCCAAAGCAAATCATCTTGTCATGAGTGTATTTCCTGCCAGGACAACACTCACCCAATATAGTAGCAATCACATAGTCTAGAGGAGGAGATGGGTACAGGGCTAAATTTTCAAATAAAAGACCCAAAGAGTATTTGTGGGAAATATCTCGAGACATGAAAAGGGGCTCAGAGGACCCTTATTTTCCTCCTCTGATAAAATGTTTTGCCTATGGCATTGGAGTGTGGTTGGGCTGGGACACAAGCCAGCCCCGCAAAGAGGTAGCCACAGTCTTTGTTCAGTCAAATCTCAAGAGAATTTTTTGTGGCCATTGCTGGTGCGAGTACAGCTCATCTTGAAACCCCGCAGTGAAGCGAGATGGACCACAGGGATAACACTACAGCCGTGCTGTGATCGGCACGAGCTGTTTGGTGAAGTAGTTATTCTGACTTGGGGAAGCTGAGCTCCTGGTTGATGGGTTCACACTGTGAACGGTGCCTCCACCAGCCGCGTTCAAGCTGGCTTGGCTGGTTTACCGGTCCCTCCCCCAGCCGCGTTCAAGCTGGCTCGGTTGTTTTAACACAGCTGCAGCCGCTGCACTGACTGCAGAGCCGGCGGTTCCCTAACAGCTCCCAGCGTAAAAATGCAGCACTCAACAGAAGAGTTTTCTGCATAGACAGGCAGATGTACCCTAAGATCAGCAGTCGTCTAAGGATATTGTAAACGCTTAATAGCCTGCTTGCTGCAGTGTAAAACATGGAATGAGACAAATGCCATGTGATCAAAGTAACACCCAGCGGAACAGTTTATTTAGACTTCTTTTCCCCTGCCTCCACCCTACCAGCTCTCATGCCTCTTCAATCTATATCTCCACGGGGACTCTTACTAGGCAGAAAATGGTGACAAGAGTCGAGCGTGCGTCCTACAGAATTGGCTCACCGTGAGGCTCTGCTGCCTGTTACACAACGATCTGCTGTTGTGCTGCCTCCCATCTTGGGAAGTGCTTTAATTATGTTCTGTTGTTTTCTCCCTGCTTTGCCTTGTGTTTAAGGTGACAACAGGTTTGTTTTTTTCTCCAGCAAACCATCTCTGATTTACAACATTTGAAATGAAATCTTCCTTTCCCCACTGCTGCTTACCTCCTCTAGCAGCCCCTTTTTGAGGGACTAGAAAAAATACCTCTGAAATCTGAAGGGGTTTTAAATCTTTGCCTGAAGCCGACTTTGAAACATCATTAGAGGAACAGTATTCCATTTTACACAAAAAAAATTATTCAAAGTAATCGTAACAGTCACATCTGATTTGAAAGCAGAAGCAGAGGCCTCACTGCTGCTAGGCAGATTCTTTCTGTTCAGATTACCCACCATGTTACACTTTGAATAACAGGTTGCAAATTGTTGTGAGCTGTTCCAGAAACCTACAGGAGTTATCGGTGCCTTATTTAATCCGAAGGTGAGAATCTGCTGTACTTAGTGGTTCAGGGATGTCTTGCAGTGCCAGGAACCCTCTTGCATCAATAAAACTGCCCCAGGCGCATGCTGGCTGTACAGTAGGACACAGTCCTCCCAGTTACTTGAGCCTTGAACACCATATGGAATGGGAAAGGTTACTAAAGGCTGTGGCTGTTTCTTCCCTTTCTGAGGTTGCTTGTGATGAAGATGCCTCTCAGAGAGAAAAAAAAATAATAATAAAAATCAGGGTGAGCTATCCCAAGCGTTAGGGCTGGGAGGCAAGAGGTCTTGGTTCATCCTGGTGGTGTTAGTTGAAAGACCTGACAGCAAAGTATAGAAAATAATCTGTTCCTTTATTACTGCTAGTTATTGATTTAAAAGGTAAAAGTGAGGCTAGCTATGAAAGTTGGGTGTGCATAGGTTGGGAGACATTCTTTTTCTTGGAAGACTTTTCTTTCAGGAGCAAATACCGAGGTTCAACACGCTTCTCTGCAAGTGCATCTCTGCAGCAGATGCAGACAGCAGATGAGGCGGCAATTCCATACGCAGCTCCTGGAGGAAGCCCGTATGTACCTGCCGGGAGTCGGGTCCTTCTGAGCAAGTGGTGTTACTTACTTGGAAATAAAGCGAGTAGGGTCTTGGATGAGCCTGTCCAGCTGCAGAATTCCAGCTTCTCTGTCACATCAAGAATAGCGTGGCATTCCCTGCTGAAACTGTACTGGTATTTAGGAGCGTGCTTTACTTTGTGTGCAGGGAAGTTGTCCTGGATGCATAAAATTCAGTCAGTGGTTAGGTGTGCAGAGGATAGAGGCTGTTCTTGTGAATGTCGTGGTTCGTGCGCTGCAGTCAGTAAATGTACAGGAGCTAATAAAAAGCAGCTGTGTTTTCAACGTACTCTCTCTCACCTTGTGCAGCTGTCATTGAAGAAGTAAAATGTCTGCTTTCCCCTACAGCATTGTGCCTTCAGCGGCACCACGGGCTAAGGAGCCGGACAGCTGTTGCAAGTGATGCTGTTCTGGAGGGCTGAACGTGGCTCTTGGGAAAGAGATGGGCAAGGAGACGCTGTGGGCTCTGGAGCGTGGCTGTGTGCTGGTTGCCAAGTGGTCGGCTCCCCTGCCAGCTTAGACTCTGCCTGCAGTTGGTGCCTCGCAGGTGAGCTCACTGCAGCTCCCACCAGGCTCCGTCCCCCTTTGCCGCTGTGCGTGAATCCCGAGGGGAAGGAAGGGGGATGAGCTCCACGCTCCTCAGCCTGGAGGTCTCCTGACACCTAGCCAAATACCATCTTCCTTCCCTGTTTGTTTTTGTTGGTGTTTTTTTTTTTTTTTTTTCCTTATGAATGGGCTTTTTAATTTAAAATAAAACTGTGGTTGTCATGGCGGTAATGTCGTGGCTATCCAGATTCAAGGGCGAGAGTTGGCCGGTGTGGTAACCCCCTAAGCAGAGCGGGCAGGTGGCTGGCCGAGCCTGTCACTCGTTGAGGCAGAGAGCGCCAGGAAACAAAGTGGCAGATCATACAGTGAATTTGCACAATTCCATTCAAAGACAGACTGCTGTTTAAAGTACTTCGGTGAAGTATGATGTAGCCGCAAGCCAGAACTGGTGTAAAGTGATGATTCATTCTGGGACGTACTGGGCTACTTCATAGCTGCTGGTTGGAGAGTTCAAAGCTGCCAAGGCAAAGTTACTCTTTTTCCTTCTTTCACTTGTGATTTTTTTTCTCATATTGTAATAAATAGAAAACATATTTGGTCAAAAATTGCAGTTGTGGATGCTTTTCACTGTCGTTCTGGGTGCACAAACATTATTCCAGAGAGGTGCCATGCCATAGCTGTGTAATCAGCACTGCTGTTACGCTAAGAAATGCAGTTTGCTGTACTTCAGGGGTCCTATGTTTTGGAATCATTTCTCCTAACATATGTTTCTTGAATTCTGTAGAAATTAATGGAATATGTTTATTTTTAATGGGGTGAAGCTGGCAATTAAATTGAAATAAAGTCTGTACTGAGAAAAAAATGATGCTGGTTTTCTTGTAGTTAACGCTTTGCCCTTCCTTCTGGAAGTGTCCCTCCTTGCGTTGCCCTCCTGTGGCCGCTGTCTCCAACCAGCTCCTTCCTCGTCTCTGCCTGGGATGGTTATGTTTTTGTTTCAGGCATTTGTGGCAAGATTTTTAACGTTTTCATCTGCTTTCAAAATTCTTTGCAGTTTTTTGCTTGATTTGTTTAGTGATCTGAAGTTAACAGGACACATCGATGCAAAGATTGTGTGTCTTTTGATTAAGCCTTGACTTTGCATCACTTTGGTAGTCCAATGAATCATTGCCCATCAAGCCTTGTGGGGAGGCCTACCTCTTCTTGGTGTGAAGTGACTTTGGCACAGACTGATTGATTTTAAAGGTAACTTCTTTGACTACCCAAAAAGGGACTTCAGGTAAGAAAAGCGTGCAGACAATTTTGTTACTGACTTGTTCTTTTGGGTAAACTGAAGGGGGATCTGCTGGCTCAGGTGCTACTATGGGCAGTGTTAAGGATCCTACCAAAGCAACCTGTTGCTGTAGCAGGAGAAGCTTCAGAGGTAGTTGCCGACCCGCAGCCTGGATCGCATCCCCTGCTGCAACACTTGCTGTGGGGGCAAGAGGAACCCCAGTACCTTGGCACCTTCCCTCGGCACTGTTGAATGGGAGCTGGGTTGTCAGTGTCGACAGCAGGATCACTTGGTGAGATCATTGTTGATCAGCAAGACAGACCCTCCTGATCCTTTGCCCTCCCGTGTCTCTGCCTGAGGAGTTGGAAGGAGAATCCTGCTGCCCCTTTCCTGCCGGTGGCGTGTGGCTCTTTGGGGGAAGGGGAAGGAGCAGGTTCTTATGGGGAGGACGCTCGTGCCCCTGTGCTGTGCAGGCATGCGGCACCCAGGCCCCCTGCCACAGCAGCAGAGGTCTTGTGCCTGGTGCCAGGAGAAGGGACTGGTGCAGAGCTTTTCTCCGTGGAAGTCACCAAGGGTATGAGGTGAGTGAAAAAACAGCTCGATTAAGCTGCAAAACTGTAGGATCTGGGGGAGGGGGTAATTTTCATTACAGTTTCGACTTGTCCACTTCATAGGGACTTTGTTAATGGCAAATGCAAAAGAAACCAGTCGCTGGAGATGAGACAGGCGTGCAGCAGCATCGCTCTGGTTAATTCAATGTAGTTGTTTTGGCGTAAAAGAGCATTTCAGGTGAATCCTGCCCTGCCCTTTCTATTTTGGAACACAGGCCACTATGCTCTGTGGTCGCAAGGAAAAGCTTTCTGCCATGTTGCTGCTGATAAATCTTTAATAACATTGTGCCTAGTAAAGCAAAAACCTTTCAGACAGTCTGTGCTTCATGAGCTGGTAATGGGAAGTCAGATGCCAGCAGCTGAAGAGCCACGGCACCTGAAGCCTGAATTAACTGGCAAGATGTGTCCTCACAGCATGAGTTATATCAATTCCTCTTTTCAGTAGGAAAATACTTCATCAAACTCGGGTGTGGGGATTTTTTCCCTTTTAAGCCTAGGTTTTAGCGACCAGGGGTTTTCACAGTGCCCAAGCCCTGCAGCCCCTGCCCTGGATGCTCCGTGCCGTGCAGCAGCTGTCTTGCACCCGCCAGCACCGCTGCGGCTCCAGCTCCAGCAATGGCCTGGGATGGCAACGCTGCCTGGTCCCTGCGGCTGCCTCCCTGCTAAATGCTGCAGCTCTTGCATTGACAGAAAGGGAGAGATCTAACATCATTTTTCCTCTGCACTGAGCCAATTCATTTAAGATCTAGAAGAGGCTGAAAATAGGATGACTGCGCCTCTTAAATATTCCTGATCCGTAATGGTTGTGGACAGTTGGGTTACGCTTCTCATCTCTCTGGGGAGGAAAAAATCCATCCACTGGGGCTGAGATTTCCAAACCTACATGAGGCTGAGAAACACACTGGAAATCTTTGGGTCAGTTGTGTTACCCAGCTCCCATGGCTGCCTGGGAGGGCTCGGCCCTCTGTCCCTGTCCCACCCCTCCCGTGTCCTGGGGTGACCTTTCCACTTGCCTGGGTGTTTCGCTTTTAGTAAAGATTTGCTAAGAAGGTTCCCAAGCACAAAGTGGATTCTGGGCATTTCAGGGGAGGAAGAAAAGGAAAAAAAACCTGCACTCTCCATCCTACCAGTTCCAGTCTGAGGCTTGTCCTGGCCTGGAAGGAGAATACATTTTTAAAATTCACAGGTGTCACAACTAAAGGGTTGCTCCTGAGCAGTGTCGGTGCTTCCTGCCCATTTCTCCTGCCCAAGCCGGTAGTGGGGCACAGAGCTGCCCGGCCCCCACTGCCGTGGGGGACAGTAACCCAGGCCCTGGGCTGCTGCTCAGGGTGCTGGCATGGGGGAAACAAGGGGCAGCGCAAGGGAGATGCCGCGCAGCAATGACCGGGAGTGATCGGTGATAGCTCTTCTCATGCTTTTTCCTGCACACCAAGAGAGGAAAATCCAGAATTCATCACTACTTTCTGATGCAAAACCAAACTCATTACACACAGATGAGCACTGACAGGGCAGAGCCTGTGCTGGATGCTTCTAGATGTGTTACAGACTCCAAATGGGCTCCTCATGTGCTCTTGGTGGCTTCTCTGCCCCACTCCTCTCACGAGCTGGCTGTGTTCTGGAGGATTAAGGGCCCTGCAAAGGGGACGTTCTTGTCTCATCACTGCGAACACGGGGCTGGGCAAGCTCCTGAATCTCTCACCTGGAGGGTTTATAAGGCAAGTCCAGGAGCTTGTTCTCCCACCCTTATATCACACACTGCCCTGTGCCTGCTTTGCTTTAGTTTTATGCCACTTCATGGTTATGCAGCGAGGTGCCGTCAGAGCCTCCAGAGGGGAGAAGAGGCTCATCCTTCCCTCTCAGGTCCCACAGGTGCTTGTTGGAGCTGGCTCGAGTCTCCCTGATTTATCACTGCTGCTTTTCGCTTCTCTGGAAGAACTCCATCCTTCCAGGAGGCAGGAAGATAGTTTGTGGCAGGTATAATAGGTAAAATGATAGCAGAAAATAATAATATTATTATTATT
>JMFS01004797.1:0-22176 GCA_000699545.1 Podiceps cristatus
ACGATCGATGACAGAATCGTCCACGAATTAAACACTACAATTCCAACAGCTTCTTTCGTTGGGAAAATTGATGCCGGACAGACATGTAAAGAGCTCTACCAGTCTGTGAGTGCACACACTACTTTGGCTTTTGGCTCGCTTCCTGATGTGTTGTTATGTGCAGTGGCCAGTAAAGCATCCTCAGTTTCCAAATAACCACTGCCCTGACAGATCCTGCTTTAAGTATCGGTAACTGGCATGCTCGGCTTCTCTACGCATCTAAAGCACGTGCATGTAACAGCTACTTCAATTTAAAACCACGCGGGGAACCTGCTTATTCTGCAGTACTGATCCTTCGAGGTGCACTTCAGGCCTCAGTGGATGGTGTTAGCTCAGTCCACTTCTTTCTTTTAAAAATGGGCGCTAGCACACTTTTTGTGCCTCTTTGCAAGGCTCCTGCTCGTGTGCATCTTCGGCTTTTGATCGTGTTGGTAGCTGCTGCTCAAAGCAGCGTTGCTTCCATTGCGTGGATTACGGAGTCAAAGAGATTTCTATAGGCACATAAATACTCTGACTTTAGAAAGTCTCTCTTAACTTGTAACTCAGAGGTTTAAAATAAGGAGAGAATAAATCTGCTGAGTTGTTGTGACTTTCTTTCTCTCCCCGCTCAGTTGATGGGTGCTCACACCAGCAGAGAGAGGATCATCAAAAACTGCATCGCTCAGACTTCCAGTGTAGTGAAAACTCTCAGAGAAGAGAGGGAAAAGGCCCAGGATGACGTAGCGTTATTAAAGCAACTCAGGAAAGAGCAGACAAAGGTGAGTGGTAGAACTTTTTAGAGATGACTTAGAGAGGAAAAAGAGGGTATCTTTCCCAAACAGAAAGACAATGAGTGATGGCGAGAACCTGGATTGGATCCTGACTCAGGCAGTCTTTTCCAAGGTTCTTGTTGGCTGGTTTGTGAGAACCATTTCCCTTAGCCCTCAAGACAGCACTGCTTTTAGCCTGCAAGTGGGGCGTTTTCTGAGATCCTATTACACAAATGCCATAGAAAAACGTGTACTTTCCCATGGCGGGACTCTAACCTTCACTGACTAACACAGCTTAGCGTGCAGCTTACCTGGGGCTTGCTTCGTCCTTTCAGAATACCTGGAGGTTCATTTTGCCTTTTTGAGATCTTGTAAAACTAGTATATCTGCAAATGGCAAGTATGGGTGCCAAGATGCACACAGCAGAAGATAATGAAATACGGCTTTTGTCTGTGTGTCTTGCAGCACGCAGTTATCCAGCCTTAAGGCTGTCCCTTTTGATCATCACCCTGAGAAGCATCGTTATTACTCGCCGTGTTATTGGAGTTTCTGTCCTCTATGAGGAACTGCCAGGCAACCTTGAATTCTTCTTAATTAACTCTGTCATTGTTTAGTATTTCTTGGATTAATTTTTTGAGTACCTTGTGATGGTGTGAGAGAGGCTTCTGGGTTTGCATGAGAAATTTTAATGTGCAAACACCCTCTCAACCTTCTGGCCTCTAGATGGAAAGTGTACTTCACCAGAGTTGAACAGAAGTGATCTAGATGGAGTATCAGAAGTGGAGAAGGGAACCCTGCTGAAGTTCTTGCCCCCATTCCAAGGCTCCCTTTGTAGGGGAAAGGGTACTGCATGTGTACCTCTGGGAGTAGAGTTGAGCAGGGATGTGAACTGTTCCATTGATTGCTCCTCCAGACCTGCTCCTTATGGCTTGTGTTCTCTTTACATTTGTTCCCATACCATGTGCTTTCAGCAGATACCAAATAAGACTGCGTATTGTTTTGGGTTTTTTTGGTTTTGTGGGTTTTTGGTGTTTTGTGGTTGGTTTTTTTTTTTTTTTTATTTTTATTTGCATGTGCTGGCTAGATGTGTCTGTTGTCTTCAGCAGTTTAGTGAGTATTCCTCTATTGAGGACTATCTTAATCAGGGTTTCTAAATCAGTACCTTTGAGCTTCCAATGTAGTGATGAGTTCTCATAACAGTCAGACACCCCACCATTGTGTGTGTATATATATATATATATATATGTGGTCCTATACGCTGTGTGTGGCTTTTCCTGCTGCAATACTATAAGACTTGAAGAGATGGGTATTGAAATTTTGCTTTTGCAGTGCTGAACTCCCTCAAAATCCACTTACCCGTATACTTCCAAGAGGAGCCTGTTGTAGGCCCTGTTTCAGAGAGCAGTTGGATGCTGATGCAGTTGTAGTAAAAGAGCTTCAGCTGAGGGAATGATTTGAACTCAAGCATCTGATTTTTCCTTTTTTTTTTTTTTTTTTTTTTTTAGTTTAGTGAGGAAACTATTTGTGTGCTCTTCAGAGGAGTGTTCTGTTGTGAGCTCACATTTATCAGAGAATCATAGAATTGTCAAGGTTGGAAAAGACCCTTAAGATCATCGAGTCCAACCGTTAACCCATCACTGCCAAGTCCATCTATACCATGCCCTCAAGCACAGCATCTGTCCATTCTTTAAATACCTTCAGGGATGGAGATTCAACCACTTCCCTGGGCAACCTGTTCCAATGCCTGACCACCCTTTCAGTGAAGAAGTTTTTCCTAATATCTAACCTAAACCTCCCCTGGCGCAGCTTGAGGCCATTTCCTCTCGTTCTATCACTTGTTACTAGGGAGAAGAGACTGACCCCCACCTCGCTACAACCTCCTTTCGGGTAGTTGTAGAGAGCAATGAGGTCTCCCCTCAGCCTCCTCTTCTCCAGACCAGACTAAACACCCCCAGCTCCCTCAGCTGCTCCTCATAAGAGGACATTTAAAGAGCAAGGTGGCAGGTGAGTGGTTTTATTCTTAAAGCCTCGCTTACAAACAGCTAACAAGCATCCATGTTACTTTGGAAAACTAGAATGGTAGCTTAGTATTTTATACAAATTTTGTTTTCAGAGTCAATTCTTCAAATTGTTTAGTTACTGAGCCCCAAACCTATCACTGAAACCGCTAGGAGGATCACAATGATAGTTTAATAATTGGAGGTGATTTCAAATCTTAAAAGTAATCCTTGATTTGGAAACATCCCAGAACTCTTTTGATGAGGTGATCTCAAATTTGCACTTGGACTTCATGAGGTGTAGTCCCCTTGCTTTTTTTTCTTTTTTTGTTTCTCCATGGGAGTTGTGTTTTTTCTACAACTCAAATAAGCTATCTTGACAGAACACATCCTATATTTAAGATCATGCATTTCAAATGTATATACACTTGTTTTCAATACAGATCTGTTTTCTCTTATTGTTTGTGTTTCTCTCATCCTGCTAATGGTAGACAATGGAGGACTTCATCCAAAATTACTGATTCTGTGTCATTGAAAAGGAAAACTTGGAGTAGTGTCAGTCTAGCAGCCAGTTCCTTTAATCCACTTACATTAAAACATCATTTGAGTATTGTATTAATTTGTTATTGTCTTAGTTTACTCGAATGAAGTGTGATAAAATACCCAACCAGATAAATTCTGGAAATCCAAAACATACAATATAACGATTATTATCTTTATCAAGCAAATTAGTAAGGGTTGTTAAAACATCAGAGTATATTTTAAAAACAGCGACAACACACCCCTCTCCCCCCCCCCGTATGGCCATGTTAACTGATACTGTTCAGGTCTGCAGCTCTAAGGAAAAGGCTAAAATAGTAGTTTTGGTTAGGCTTGGTGTCAAAGGCAATTAATGTGACAGTCCAGATGATTGTAAACCTACTCACATCCTCCGGCAGGAAAAACCTTTCTTTGAACTGCTAAAGGACCTTCTGAGTGGTGATTTTATAGAGACTAATCCTTGTCACCTAGTCACTCTGGATGCTGGATTGTTACTTCAAACAGTTTGAAGTCCTGTTGAGTAGGTAAAAGTCCATCCAACAACTGTAGTAGCTGTGTATGTCTGGACATGCTACTTGGAAGGCTTTTGCTGGAATTGCTCTCTTGGCTTGTACCTGTTCAGCTCTTTAATTGGAACCATGTATTTAAATGGATATATTCTGATCCTTAGCCCATTGCATTAAAGACTCCCACAAAAATACATCCTACATGTAGGCAAAAGTGCAGATAGTTCTTGTATCTCCTACTATTGCTTCACAGCCTCATGGCAGGGTCAAATTATTGCAGGTCATCTGGACGCAGCTGTCATACCTGCCTCTTGGAGTTTCTGATAGGTGCAAAACAGAGATTCTTACATTTTTCACGGGTCAAGTAAGTGCTCTTGCTGGAGCTTTTGCATCTGTGTAAACCTGATTTGTCCTACTGTGATCACGTAACATATGAACTGGTTCAGATAGCATGAACATACGTGATCTGTAGAGAGTAGATGGCAAAGGAAGTGGAGAGGATCTCTTTATGATCCTAATTCTCAATCCAGAATCTGAGATCTGTGTTCAGTTCTAGCTTTGCTGCCAGCTCCCTATATGACTCTAATAATGCATGTGTGGAAGAGTGAACAACTCAAGGCTGCAGAGGTAACCACAGCACTGGCATTCCTTGTGCCAGGAGCTTGAGTTGGGTGTAGTTATTTTGTCTGTGAAGCCATTAACCTTAATCAGTTAATTGTTAGCAAATCTTGATGGGCAATATTTAAGAACAGGGCTTTAGTAATTAGGAGCTGCTTCTGCCCGGCTTGCACTACGAGTCTGCCTTCACCGTGCCCTTGCAGACTTCAGTTACCCCAAACATTGGCTGAATGGAAGGGCCGGGCTTCATGCTCTTCAGTTTGCACCATTGGAGGGAATGTGCACCTGGTACTGTGGTTGTGATCTAGAAAGTTGCAACGGTAGGAAATACTGAAGGCTTCAGGGAGGCCTGTTTGACAATAACCTCTTTATCTGTTACTTTCTGCAGTTGAAGTTGATGCAGTCGGAGCTGAATGTTGAAGAAGTGGTAAACGACAGAAGCTGGAAGGTACTCAGTCATTTAAAGTAGAGATGTTCTGTCCCTACAGACAGTCCTGCACTGAAGGGGTGGAACTGGCACCTTATGAGGCATGTTAATTAGAAATAAGTGACGGTGTGGCTGGGGGAAATGTTTGGGTCAGTCATTTTCGCAGTTCTGGATGCAGAGATGAAAGATTTTCAGTTGCACTGCAAAGGAAAGAAAAGCACCTGATGTAGTGGGGAGGAAGAACTGTGGAGTACTCACTGTGTAGATCCCTTTCTCCGCCTTGCCCAGTGGGTAAAGACTTTGACTTCTCCATGGTGGCCTGTCTGAAAAGCTTAGCTGGGCCTCTAACAATGTCAGAGATGAGTCTGTCAAATTTGGCTGTGTTTGGTACTGAAGGTGCTTCTGAGCAGAGGCCAGAGGAGAGTGGAGCTGTAGAATTCAAGCCTTTTCCTGATGGAGCTTCTGCAGGCTGGGACCAATGCTCCCTGGTGCAAAGGGCAGGCTTGCCGTTGCTCTCCTGTGTCAACAGCAGGGGCAGATGGCCCCCACCGCTATCTTGTTATACAGTGATCTTAACACCAAGCTTAAATTCTGAGGTGGCTGTATTCTGTCACTGCAGCATTTCATGTCTAGCATCCTTTTCTGGTTTGTTGTAGCTTTTCAGAGCTTTCAATACTGTACAGAGAACAAAAAGGATTTTTGCCAATAGCTAGGACTAGCTGCAGCTCTCTTTTTAATCTCTGCTCCAGGATTTTAGTCCCCTAGATTGCATCAGTGTAAAGGCAATACAGCTTTGTCTTGCATATTCTTGGAGGTCTAGTCATCACAGTACAGCTCAAGGCAGGCTGATTAGATGAGCAATGTTTTCACGTATGCTGTGCCATCAGTGCTACCTCTGTACTGTCTGAAAAAGTTAATCATGCCCTTAAGCGTAATGAATTTTAAACCAGCTCAGATAAGACTAAGCAAAGCCATAGCCTTAACAACATGCTGCAGGTCACCAGTGGCAAATATTTCATGTTGACTCTGCTATAGGGGAACAACGTTCACCCACATCTTTATTCCGAAGTCCCGAGTTGGCACCAAACTTAGCACTGATGCCAGTGATTTCCTGTAGTTGCATTAAGCTTTTGCTACTGATGGAAATGTCTGTTTTTTCCTGAAGATGGAGATTTTATAAACAGTGAGGTGCAGGGATATCTTAGCCTGGTAGTGTTTAAAGTAGGGCTTGAACAGAAAAGTATTTCTGGGTTTTATCTCCAGCTCTGCTACTATCTCCTTCTGAATATAGGCGTGTCTCATTTAGCTGCCTGTAAAAATATGTCACTGAAGGAATTAAAAACAGTCATAGTTGCGGACTGCATGGAAGTGGTTATTGGTTTACAGGTGAGGTCCTCCACTCTTTTTTGCTGTTGCAGGCTTTTAGTTGGAAAGTATACTTACGTATTTATGTTAAACCTAACCAACTGAAATCTGATTGGAAAAATCTGATTAGGAAACAGCTGTTTTCACACTTACTCTGGATAGCTGTATCAATAGTGGCATACAGAAAGATGTTGCTTTATAGAAGTGCATGCAGCGGAATTTTTTCTTGGCTGATACCAAACAAGGAACTGACTTCCAGAACAAGACACTTGCACTAGCCTCTGTACAGCATGCCCACACTGGAGTTTATCATTGGAATGTTTTGTATTAATGTGTAAAAGATAGCAAAATCAAACTTCTGCATAGTAATATGAATGTTAAAGTTTCTCAGGCACTGTTTTTCCCATCTGGAAAATGAGAATAGCCCTTCGCAGGTAGACCAATGGAGTTAAGTGGCCTGAGTAACACTCTGAGATCTGTAGGTCAATGATCCTAAAAGTAGGAGGCAGTGTTAGTAAGATTGCAGTATTGATCTTCCTTCCATAGGCTGAAGAGTTACTGTTAAAGATGCTTTCAGAGTTTGCATGATAGCAAGCTGGTGTGTTGTTTGATGCAAGAGACCCTTAGAGTGTTTTAGAGTGTATTTCCAGTACCCTTTAAGACATATATGCTCTTAAACTATCTTTGACATACAACAGACAAAAATGGTGCAATTTAATTTATTAAAATGCTACTGAATAGGAACCCTTTGTGGCTTTTAATTTCTACCTTTTCCTTCTATCACTTATCTGATCTCAGACCTTACATACTCTTAACTCTTCCAGAGATGTCTATTGCATGTGGTAACATAATAGGACAGGCTGTCAGTGTGTGTGAAAGAAATTATATCACAGCTTATGTCTTCTGCAATATGAAGCAGTTTGTAATATATGTCTGTTTCTTAAAGGAAATTAAATTTGAAGATAAGTTGAAAATAACTCAAAAATTGTTAAGAATCAGTGCTAAAACTAATGCATGCTCCGAACTTCATTTCTGCTGAGGTTGCCATAGGTTATGAACTCAGAATAAGGAGATCAGCTGTAGAAGCAGAAGATCCTAGGAAGATAATTGTTTAAAATAATGTATTCAAATGACACGTAATTTCCCCCAAATTACAAGACCACTCACTTTGCATGTGAAGCCAATGGGAGAGGAGAGTTCATGGAACGTGATATCCTGATGATCAGAGGCATTTGGATCTGAAAAGTCCCTGGACAACTTGGTGAAAATGTGCTCTTGCAGGAGTGCTGGTGGGGGAACTAATAACCGCCAGTGCCTCAGCTTGGTGCTAGGTGGTGCTCGTGTCACTTTTCAGGACATGCGCTGGACAAAGTTTGGAGCCAAAATGATAACTAAATTGCTTGTAAAGAGCACCTGTAACTTTGATGGGAGCCTATGTGTTGTGCTTCTGATTCAGGCAGCCTTACTTTAAATAGTCCCATTTATTGGCCCTCCTTTGGGTAAGCAGTCTGCTTGACAAGGCTTGCAGTTCAAGCTAAATGAACGTGATCTTCAGTCTCCAGTTCTGCGTGCTAGATTTTACCCAGAGAAGGTGCCAGAGGTGAGTGAGGTGAGAGCAGTGTGCCCTTTGCATAGGAGGGCTGGCAGCATCAGCACCTGCAGTCAGATAACTGAAAGTGTGAACGTGGCTTCCAAGAGCCCTTGCACCTCTTCTTAGCTGTCACAACAATGTAAAATGCATTTGTTCAGGAAAGCGAGGAATACAGAGTTCAAGGTTGAATGCCAGATTGAATTTAACAGAACACAGCTGCTCAGGAGCCTTCCACTGATCACTTCCCCTCCCTCTTTTGGGAGGCATCATCAAGTTTGAGGATAACAACTACTGGAATTTTAACCTTGCTTTATCTGAGGGAGAACACTTTTAGTGCTGTGCAGTCCCCCAGCATCAGGCTGCAAATTTTGGATTCGCTAAAGCCAGGAGAGAAAGTGAATGGCAACAGATGCCTTGGTAAGTACCATTTATTGGTACAGCAGGGCTGGGCAGCTTGAGATGGGTGCTACGTGAAGAGGTAGTTGCCTGAACTAGCTCTGAAGTTCTGATCATCTGGATGGGGGCTGATTCGCTTTTGCTCTTCTCTTTTGGTGTCTCAGGTATTTAATGAGCGTTGCCGAATTCACTACAAGCCTCCGAAGAGTCAATGATGTGGGGTATTTTCCATCAAGGTGGTCCATAACATGAGAGCCAAACTGGAAAGAGACCTTGGGTGAGCTGTATTGGGACCCTCCAGAACCAGTAGAACCCAGTCTTGTTTTGTTTTGGACCTACTTAGCTGCAATTTGAAGGTTGAAATGATTCTCCTGTAATTAAGAGAAAACAACTCATCTTTTGTACAAAATATGTGAACAAATGAGTTTTATAGTATTAAAATAATTTTCAAATGGAATGTGAAACTGGCATCTTTCTTGAACTTCTACAGCTTCAGCAGTCCTAGAGGGGAAGAAACACTAAAAAACAGCTCTGAGCAGGGAGGACAGGGTTCTCGCTGAACTGGTGCTTGCCAAACTATCAGCGAACATGGTGTGTTTGTGTGAATAATCTACTAAAATCTGAAAGGAAATAAAAATTGCAAAATGATCAGCAAGCGTAGGTTCAGCATCCCTGAAAGTGGGAAGCTACCAGCATCATTCTGAACTCCTCAAACGCTTGTAGCATTGGTTCAGAGTTGCATGTGGATACAGGTTTGACTTTGTTCCTACAGTTCTGGCAAGCAGCATCTGTTGCATACTGGCCTTTCGTCTGTGTTGCCAAGTTCTGGATTTTTTCTTTAAACAGGGAACGTGGTGTTGATTAAAACCACTTTGGGTTGGAGATGAAGCTATGACTCATTCGGGAATGAGACAGTTAACTGTCCAGTGACCCTATTTTGTCCCTCCTTCTGAACCTTTAAAACTCATTCTGTAGGTGAGTTGCCTTTGAACTGAGAAAGTAGCTGTGCATACCTGATCCCGTTGATTCTGGCCATAGTGTTGTATTTAGGAAGCTTGCAAGGCTTCACCCCTGCAGTAACACAGCATTTAGAAGTGGATAAGTATGAGGAAAGGAGAGTTGCTGTAATTATACCTTTATTTTTTCCTGGCTCTAATTGGCAGACAGTCAAATGACAAGGTCTGCTTGGTTGCCAGCAGGTTTTATTACTTCGTCATAAGTCTTTAAGAACCATTGAACTTGAACAGAACCTTAAAAATACAGGCCCCATCTCGCAAACACTTTGGAATTCAGTTACAGCACTGAAAGGATTGTATATTCACACATCCTTAAAAGCTGTGCATATATGGGGAGTGGAAAGTAAATGGAGGAGTGTACCTGTGTTGCTGAAAGCTGGCAAAGATCTGTGCAGCATCACCTAGTTTATAGTTGTTTGTCAAGTAGAGACTCAAAACTACTTGGTGGCCTTTATTTTTAGGCAGCAGAGTCATTTAGTGTCACTTTTCTTTGAGAATGAGGCAGAAATATATTTTAAGTCTTGGAGGATGTAAATCCTTATGTTCAAACTACGTTTTTTCCCAAGGTACTGCAATTGCTCTAAGCAGATCTTTATGCCACTTGGAGCGCTCGACTCACTCTTGAAGCGTTCTCATTGTTTTTCTGCAACTCTGAAAGCAGAAAATGTGTTTTTTCTTCAACTGTTACAATCCTTAAAGTGGAAATCAAATACTGCTCAAAACTATGGGATGAATTGACAGTAACCTCATTCCCACAGGAGATGGTCCACTAACGATTTGTTGAGAACAGTTAGTTTTGATTTCCAAGTTGGTACTCTAATACTGGCCTCTAATATAGAATCATAGAATTGTAGGGGTTGGAAGGGACCTCGAGAGATCATCGGGTCCAACCCCCCTGCCAAAGCAGGCTCCCTAGGACATAGCACTGAGATAGGCGTCCAGGCGGGTCTTGAATATCTCCAGTGAAGGAGACTCCACCACCTCCCTGGGCAGCCTATTCCAGTGCTCTGTCACCCTCACTGTGAAGAAGTTTTCCCTCATGTTGGTGCGGAACTTCCTGTGTTCCAGCTTGCAGCCATTGCCCCTTGTCCTATCCCCACAGACCACTGAAAAGGGGCTGGCTGATTCCCCCTGCATCCCCTGCTTCAGGTAATTATAAACTCCAATTAGGTCCCCCCTTAGTCTTCTCTTCTCAAGGCTGAACAGTCCCAACTTACTCAGCCTTTCCTCATAGGGGAGATGCTCCAGGCCCCTAATAATCTTCATAGCACTTCTTTGGAGTCTCTCCAGGAGATCCCTGTCCTTTTTATACCGAGGAGCCCAGAACTGGGCACAATACTCCAGGTGGGGCCTGACCAGGGCAGAGTAGAGGGGGAGGATCACCTCCTTTGACCTGCTGGCTACACTCCTCCAGATGAAATATAGGTGTCTGAAGTCTTTGTTCTCTCCAGGACCTGGATCTACAACTGTGGAGACAAATTCTCTTTTTAAGCCAGTTGTATGATAGAAGCTTCTGCCAGCATGTATAGAGTTGGCATCAATACTCTTGAAATTTAAGCTTGTATTGTATTTCTGTAGGAAATAGTGTAATGAGAATTAATCACTGTCCTCCTCTATCCATCCAGATGTTTGCTCAGCTGTTGTGGGAAAACTTCTTCACTTAAGCAGATGCTGTGAAAAATGACCTGTGAAATGGATGTGATACATATGCAGATTTTTTTATGCAGTAGCCCAGCTTAGCATCTTATGAGAAAACTATGAAGAAAAAAAACCCACAAAAAAACCAAAACCAACCAAACAAAAAACAAAATGAAAAAACAACCCCAACATAGCACAACTTTTATTTGAATTTTAGTCTAAACAAGTAGATCTATACAAACCTGTATATGAAAAACTTCTGACAACATAAGAAGACTTGAAAGTCCCAATCATCCCCTCTTCAGGTGTTTGCAGCTTGTATACAGGGGCCTGCACTAAGAGCTGAATTACTCTATTTATTTGCTCTGAGCACAGAGGGATATCTCTTACAGTACATGGCAAATCACATGGATCAGAGGCTGAATCTTGCTCTTGAACTTAGTGGAATGTTAAGGTGAGTAACTGGAATTGCATGCAGTGCTTTGGGGCATGGGGAATAGCTTTGCTATTTCTTGAGTACTTAAGATCTGTCTGTGAAGTGGGATGTTTTGTGATGGTATGCAAATGGCATTGGTACGAGTTGGGGGCCATACTAAATAAAGGCAGGTAAAAATCTCTCTGCCTAGTGACCCCTGTCCGTTCTGGGATCATGCCTAATCTGCAATTGAATCCTGCTTCAACTTTACCATCAAGGTAGTCATAAAATTACTGTGGTGCTTGATGTCATATGTGAATCAAATAATAGATCTCACAAATACCAGGATTGCACCATCCTTTTCCTGGTTCTAACTTTATTTCTGCAAGTAAAGGCTCTTGAACAAAAAGCACAACAGAAGCCCCTGCTCAAGAGTCTAGATCTCCTGCAAGTGGTTTTCCTATTGCTTGGAAAAGGTGAATATAGGTGGGCAGATCCTGCTTGATTGGAAAGCCCTCTCAACTGTGTGCTTCTTTACTTCCTTCTGTGAAATAGAGGTGTGGTTTTCTGGCACTCACTGCTGTTGTCTGTTACGGCCTGTAAGAACTCAAGACTCATGAAACAGGTAATCTTATTACAGATTTTTTTTTAAGGATAGAATTTGTTAGTCTTGAGGCACCTGAGGGGAGGAGGCTCTTTACAGGTACTATAGGCTTGGCATAGGCTGAGATATGGTAACTTTGTGCTGCTAAAGTTCAGGTTTCTGGTAATTCTAGTTGTTGTACAATGTCAGAAATCTTTTGCAATCAGGGTGGGTAGCAGGAGGGTAAATCACCTTCGCATATCAGCATGTTGAAAAGTCAAGGCTGTTGTTACTGTGACGATAACAAGTAGATCCTAAATTGGTAGAAGGAGGGCTGCTTTCCTTTGTCAGTGTCCTGGTTTCCTTAAACCACGACAGTCAGCTCTTAAAATTTGGTACAGACCATGTGTCATTTTCTCCAGCCGTAATTACGTGTCTTGACACTGCGAAACCAGAGGACTGACCTACTGACTTAGCTTTCACAATCATTTCTACAGAGGTGGCTTAATTTCTATTTAAAATTAGCTCATAAATACATACCCCCGGGATTTGGTGTTTGTGGGGGTTTTTTTTGTTTGCTTTGTTTTGTTATTGTACCGGTGTTTTTATTGACTACAGCTTCTGCTTCTTAAAATAGCTTATACAGGACCAGAGAGTAGTGGCCTGCAAGCTATAAAGATTTGTTTCTTTGTTATTGGAATAGTACACAGTGCAAGATGTTATTCAGCTTTAAAAATATAAAGAATAGTAGTTCTGTTCTTCCCACACAGATTCTCCAAGTTAACAGCAGTAGTTACGTGAAGAGAAATTGCCATCTGCGCAAATGCTGAGTGTATGCTGGAATGGTATGTAATATCAAACACGTCTCCAGCAGTAAAGTAGAGGCGGCTCACTAGCTGGTCGATGTGCAAGAGATGGAATGGGGACGCCTGTTCATTTCAAGGCAATGTTCCTAATGCTGTTTCATTACATCCAAAGCTTAATAGAGAGAGGTGTAGATGAGGGTTGCCTAGGATAATCCCTTGTCACTGATCATTTTTGACAACAGTGAAATGTCAGCATTTCGAAGTGACTTCGTGAACTGTGTGTGCAGGATGAGTGCTGCATCCCAGTCCTAGAAATACCAGTGGATTTTGGGATGGCCATTAGTGCTCCTATGGAAAGAAAACAGACTGATTTGCCCGTGTAAACTTTAGCATCAGCTTGCTGACAATTAGTGTTGATTTTCATTCCCTTCCGCCCAACTCTGTGTGTTCTGGGAGAAAAACAAGTTCTTAGGCTTTGAAGTCAAAAACCAGCAAACCCAGAAATATGGAGTCCAATGAATGATTTCCACAGAACATTAACATCTTTAGTTTCATATCTAGAGTTTTCCCAAGTTCATAAATTAACCCTCCTATTCTTCGTATTCAGTGTATTTCTTACGAATGAGAATCAAGGGTTCTCCAGTGGGGTAGTGCTGCCTTGGGGGTCTTATCAACATCTGTTCCCAAGGGACTTAGTGAGACCTGCATCCCGGTGAGTGGAGAAGTTTATAAAATGCCCTGGTTTAGCACTGATGCTGCATGGTGGTTAGATACATTCTGTGGCTTCTGACATCAATAAGGTGAGCTGGCTCTTCCAGTTATCTCATCTATCCTGCTGTATGAATAAGATGCATGGTGGAAACTTGGTGGAAGATGATCTGCATTTGAGTGAATCAGTGGGGTCTTGTGCAAAAAGGAGTTTGAGCTCATCAGCTTGAATTGTCATTAACGCCACAAAATGGCAGACTTCTAGCTTTAACACCTCCCATTCCCTTTATTCTCAAGAACTGGGAACATTCTTTTGTTCAGAAAGATGTCTCAGGACAACTGTTTTTCCTCAGATGCCTTTCATCCACTCCTGTAACACTGCTGCTCAAGTTTGGGAAAACGTGCAATATCCTTGTTGGTAATCTGCTCTTACCTTGATCTATATAGTTCAGGGCCCTTGCAGCACCAGTTTCTCAATCTCAGGTCCTTTGTCCCAAGAATAGGCCTTGAAGTTAGATATGACGTACTTGTTTACAGTCTGTTGCATCACCCATCATCTGTGAGGACGGTCAGTAGACTGGTTAGGACACCGGTAAGTCTGTGCTACATAGTCACCATTGCTGTGGCCATGAACACAAGGGAATTTCTAGCAAATTCTCTAATGCTGATTCCAGCAGAAATGTGCATTGCCTGTGTGCAGCACGCATTCTCATTTTATCCCCTCCCATGTACCAGCCCCTAGGGACTAAAAATTTTCTGGTCTGTTGCTACTTCTTTGGCCCTAGCTCTGGAACAACGTTCTTCCCATTTGCTGGAGAGGGGGATGGCAGGAATACCGAAGGGAAGTAGTTTTTCTGTGATCTTGAAGTGTTAGGTCTCCCTTACCAGGTAGGGCTGCTAATAGTTGATAGCCTTTCCGTAGTAGGTTGCATGTGTTTTGAGCTTTGTACATTCATATATAGTCATGAATATGTCAATGCTGTATACCTCTGACTGTAACTGCAGAATGAATACTTCTGACTACATATTCTGCGTGTTACGTACTTCAGCAGTGTGTCAAATACAAGTATCTTGAAATTAGAGCAGCTGTTGTGCAAACACAACTACTGTAGTGAGAGGGATTGTATTTTGTCTTCCAGGAAATTGGCACTAGAGTTTCAATAAAAATGTAAATGGTACTGCACATTCAGTTGTTGTTATGATTGCCTGAATGCAACTATAGGTTTGATAGGCAAGAAACAGAAATAACTTAGATGCAGTATGTAGCTGAACCTAGGATTTATTTTTTTCCCCTCTGGTTTTGGTATTTACCTTGGCGCCTTTCTGGTCAGGCAGAAGGAAGTAATGTCACTGAAAGTAAAACGCAATCTACTTCTGTTTCCCACTTGGAAGGATATTGAGACAATACAATTACAAGTTGAACAGAACCTGCACCAAGGAAATTACTGCATGCTTTGTTCCGATCTTGAGTGGTGTTGGGAAATACTGGGTGTGACTTTGATACATTTCCTAATTGCACAGACTAGTCATCTGCACATGGGTGGAGAGGCAAGAAGTTCTAGTTTTGGCCCAAACCAACTCTCTTAAGATGTGGGTGGCTGGAGGCTGTTGTTTGCTTTTCTTATTGACATGGACACTATATACACTTAAGATTTTAAAGTGCTTTTTACATTTACTGTTAATACTGTCAGTGCTCTATATTGCTTTCTCCCCCATTTGCCCCATTTCTCTCCTTCTCCAGTTCAGTAATGGTAGGCTCCGAATGTTAAAATTCATACGATTCCGTGACACGTGTATGTGTGTATATATATATGAGATGCCTGCTGACTGCTCAGACTGCATTGAAGTTTCCTCTTCAGAACCACTCATTTCAGAGGAGTGACCTGCCAGTATGATGTCTGGGGGCTTATCTGAGAGCAAGCCTGCTACTCCAGAAGTCCAGCATATTGTTAACGAGGTGAGTTGCAACCTGTTTAAAGATGAAGTCTCTGTGCAAAGGGCTGAGTCCTGAAGCTTGTGCAAAGGCTGGGAGACCAGGTGGTGATACTGAACCAGTGTTTAAACTGAAGCAGTTCGTACTGAAAATGGGAATCCCTTTTGATTGCTGGTCAGTATTTTTCTCAGCATTCTGCATTGGCAGTGTACCAGTAAGACCAAGACAAACCAGTTACCTGTCTCATCCTTGTCCATAGCCAGGCATAGTACTGGTTTCCTTCAGTTAATGTTGGCATGTAGTTCAAAGACCAACCCTACTATGCCAGTGCTGAGATTGCTTGTTTGAAATTAAAGGTGGTGTATTTGAAGGGAGAAGGTTGTACCTAGTAGAATTTATTCCTCACTGAAGGGACATGGATTGGACAAACCATGTGGTAGCATGCACTAAAAAAATTATACAGGACCAGGCTATAGATAAATGGTATGTTCTCTGCTGGCGTCTAGTTTTGTAGAGTCACAGCTGTGATGCAGGGGTTGCTGTGCTGGTGAGCCAGTGGGGCAAGGTGACCTTGGCACAATGCAGGCAGAGTGAGTCCACTTGCCATGGAGGTGGGTAACAGGCAGTGATCTTGACCTGGAAGCAGCTGAGGAATGGGAGGGGAACAACATGGCAGGGGAAAGCCCCTTCTGTGTCTCTGGTCTCATGTTCCCACCCACCCATCCAATCCCTTTCCCAGCTCTGAAAGATGAGCTCTTCCCCCTTTGGCAGCTGCACAAAGCATAACTTAGGCCCTACTTGAGGAAACAAAAATAGGAAATAGTGGGGCTTAACATGTTGGCCAATACTGCTGCACAGTCCTGTGTGTGCAGGGCTCCCAGCTCCCTCCTTTGCTGTGCCACAGAAGACAGGGTTTGCACCAGCACCATTCCACATCTGCGAGCTTGCAGGCTAAGACCGGGGGCAGTGATGAAACCAGACTGAGGTGAGGTGGGCTCTGCACGCGGAGGGGCAGAGTCATCAGGAGAGATCTGTAAATAGGCTACAAGGGCTGATGTCAGAGTCTAATACTCTCTGACCGGATCCTTTTAGATGTTCCACATGTGGAGGGTATAATGTTTAATGTCAGATTTATTTGAAGATATTTCATGTTACATGAGGTTTCTGATTTAGCAGAGTGGTACAAATACACTGGTAACACAATACAGATGTAAGGTACTCTTAGCAAAGTAGAGCAATTGCAGTACACATTTCAATCACCATACCAATGTGATCTCCATTACATTACTGGTCTCTGTAATATGCTCACTGTCACGGTGCCGGGCTTCCTCAATTGCCAGGAAGGAGTACATGGGTTGAAACCAGCTCAAGCTCACTGTTCTCTTCGAAATTTTTTAATTTGTTGTTTATTTTTTATACTCTGTGTTGGGCAGAGCCATGTATTCACTCCAGCCATGCTGGTCTGTCTGACTCAGGGAGGTGTTCACATTCTTTTCATAGAATCATAGAATTGTTAAGGTTGGAAAAGACCCTTAAGATCATCGAGTCCAACTGTTAATGAACCCAGGGAGTTACACCACCAGTTGATCCACTCAACTGGCATAGGTGTTTATCTAAAACAAACACCCTCTGGTCCCCTTTGTCTTGAGGTAAAGCTAGCTTCTTTGCAGAAGCTGTGGTCAGTCACACCCTGCATTATTTTCTGAGTTTGGTAGGCACATTGCCCTTGCCTAGCCCCTCTGAGCCTTTTTTCATTGTAGGGCTTTAGTGGTCAGCCACAACTGGGGTTGCCAGAGTTGGGCATGCATACCTGGAGGAGGGCTGGAATACATGATAACAGGTTAGTCAGCAAGGAGATAGTTTACTGCAGAACAGAAAGAGAAAAGGACTATCTAAAATTGTTTGGGGAACACCTATTGAATTGCTCAGGAGGAGTGTCACTGTTCCTCCTGTGCTGGCACAAGACGTTGAAAGAGCAGCACTTGCAGAGATCAGAAATTCCCTTTTACCTATGGAGAGGAGACGCTAGGCAAGGACTTGTGGCACCTTTGTGCATTTGCAATTCTGTTTCCTCCTGTGTAAGACAGGGATGGCAGTGTCCCCTGCCAGCTAAGGGCTGTGAAATTTGACTAATGAATCTCTGAAATACCTTAAGGGCATCCTTTGAACACTGCTAGTGTTACCATAAAAGCTGGTTTAAAGGAACTTTATAAATCTCAGTTCTGGAGTTTTAGAAAGCAGGCATTCTTTATTGCGGCACTGGGCACACAGGGGTTCTCTCCTCCTGATGTGTGCACCGAGTTGCTTAACTACAAAGACTATATGCAATCAAAATACACATAATTCATTAGATTTCTGAGAAATAATTGTCATATTCATGTTATTCCCAGAACTCATTAATATATGTAAATGTCCTTCACACATGCACATTTATATCCATCAGTCCTCAGAGTCCTCTGGTGGACTTCGATAGTCTTCCTCACTGTGACCACTGGTTTGAACCCAGCCTTTGGGCCTGCTCAGTCTGGTTTTGGCTTGGTTGCACAATTCTACTGATGGATAGGGAGGATGTGCTGGTTTTCTATCCTATGAAAATCCTCCCTATCTATTCTACTCAAGGATATAATGTGGGCACATCCTCCCTATGTAATCACATAACAAGTTCTAAAGCCATCTGTTCACAAATATTTGAAATATTTCATAATTAGTTGTACTGCTCCATAGGAAAAGAATCTAGTGCTCTTTTTGAACTTGGTATCACTAGGATAGTATAGCATGCCAGATACTGAGCTCTGTTTTTAGTGCTGGGCTGTGTTTTGAGTGATCAAAAAGATCCTACCCTATTTCATTTTTTCATCAGATATGAAACTACAGTGCTTGTCAGTGAGCGTGCGCTTAAAAATTGTGAATGCTCATTTTAGGCTGTGCTAATGCTCACGAAGTACAGGACAAATGTGGAATCTGAAATGTGGATGTAGAGATTTTATGTTTGATTCCAGAAGAGGACTGATCTTCATTTTGGTGTACTTCCGTTCTCAGTAACTTCAGGAAAATGAAACCAAATTATTCTTTGCTCTTTTCTACAAGGTGAAATTTGCCTTGTGCTGAGGGCATGAGATTGAACTGTGCCTGGTCCTTTACTTTTGGAAAAGCTCACTCGATTGCAGAGGCTTTGGTATAGTTCTCTAAGGAAAATATTTTCATGGAGATAAACCTTACATCAGGGCAAACCTGCTGTGCTTCCAGACAGATAATGGTGTCACCCTTTAATCATGCGATTCTGTGAGATTTTATGCTCTGCTTAGCAGAGAAGGAATTCATATGATTTGAGCGAAGTTGTGAAGAGCATCTGCTGACCTCAGGATGCCCAAGGTCTATCTGCTCTTGGGATTACATGATTATTTACTTACACTTGTGCCTTGTCTGTAGTGTAATCCTTAGTTAACCAGGGTATGTTATTTATTCAGTCTCCTTGTTTTACAGCTGTTGCCTAAAACGGAGGAATGTTTTGGGTTTAAGGAGCTGTTAGATAAGAGCCTAGGCATGTTACATTTTTCCATCTGAGGATTAAGGAGCTGTCTGCCTGCCTGATTTTACTGAAGGCTCTGTTCATAAATAACAAATGGGGAACATAGTGGTCAGAGGTTGGGAGAGAGTGTAAAACTGGAGAGAATTGGTTTTGCTTCGTTTTGTTTTGCTCTGAGAGAGGAATAGTATGTACCAAAAGTTGCCACTTAGGAGCATCCTAGGAGCCTGCAGACCCAGCCAGCTGGAAGAGGATTGGAAACTGAAGTTTCCGTGGTACGCTAGAGTTAGCAGCTCTCAGGTTGAAAGTATAGTTGTTGGTTCCTTGGTATAGAAACCTCGTAGAAGCTGATCGGCAGAAGTGGAATAAGAGATCATGAGGAGCCTGAATATGATGAATTGGGAAACAGTTGATCTGGGTGATCTCTGGGACCTGCCTGCTAGGAAGGTATGCCATAGGAGTAGTAGCCAGCTGTGGGTGGATGTGCTGAGAAAGCCAATTAATTCTGTGCATTTCTGTGAAACAGGCGGGTGGTGAGAAGCGCTGCCATGCTGCTGCCCCCCCCCCTCCAGGGGCTGCCTGAGCAGGCTGCCTGTGATGCTGCGCTCCTCTGCCCGATTTGTGGAACGCCATTGGCATGGGCATCATGTGCAGAGGAGAGGCTGTTACTCAGCCTGCAAAAGATTGTTCATGCTTTCGAGATGACAGAAATACGTTTTTGGGTTACATTTGCTGCAGTTGCCTTTCTGTAGGGAATGTGTGTCATGCAAATGGCTATAGTAAAATACTATTACACTGGTACGTGAATCGCGATGCCTCTGACACTGGGCCAGACTTTGCTGCTGCTCACAGCTGTCTCCCCTGCTACCTCCCTGCCCTTTCAACCTAGTAATTATGCAAATATTTCATCGCTGAGGGGACAGCACCACTGTAATTGCTGCTGAATGTCAAACTTGCCCTGCGCTTGGTGTGTTTCTGGAAAAACTGTTATACTTTCTTTTTTTTTTTTTTAAATATGTATGTGACAAGTCTGTAGGCATCCAAACTGTGCATATTTTAAGATCTGCAGGGCTTAAATTGAGTAGTGTGCATAAACACATCTACTTGAGCTGGGAGTGTGAACGCTGTCAGCACAGAGCGTTTTTCTTCTGAAACAACATTACCTGCTGCTGCTACATAGTGAAGGACTGATGATGTTTATGCAGGTCTGGGGTTGATTTCTGTCTCTCAATTTAAATGTCACACTTCCAGTTTTGGAGATGGAAGTACATACATAGTTTAGTCCTGGAGCATTGTAACTATTACAGTTGTTTGTTTGTTACATGGTTCTAGATGTTGAAGGGCATATTTTGTTTAAATTACAGCTTTAGCTGCAGGGCTTCCACCAGCACTAGAGTAACTTTCAGGAACTACTTGATTAGGTGGTTGTCTCGATGCTCTGAAATAACCGTGTTTATTACAGCTTCTTAAAGAAAAGCATTAAATAGATCGAGTGCAGCTCTGAGGCTGTGAAACACAACAGGGGTCTGCAGCCTCCCAGGCTGACTGGCATGGGCATGGGTGTTGCAGGCGAGGGGGGGCAACTTGCACCACTGTGTAGCAGTGTGGTTGACATGGGGTGTACCCTGCTAGGGAGCATGGCTTGGTACCTAGCTGCTTTGACCAAGAATTAAAAAGGCAGCAGGTAGCAGTTTCCCTATACTGAGCAGGAGACAGTTTAGCTGGACAGCTTTGGGGGGTGGTGAGGTGGTGGTGTGTGTTTGTGTATGTGTGGAATCAACTAGGAATTCTTAATTTTAACAGGATTTTAAAGAATGCTGGAGGCAATGATAGGAAAAATGGCTGGAGGTCTTGGTGTAAAAGGAATTATTTTGGGGGTTCTGGGTTTATTTCATTAAGGGTATGTGTTTGAAAGGATGAGAATTGGAGTGGTAGATGCGAAAGAAAAGCCTAGATATGAACCTGTCAACCGTTTTCCCCTTTCTTTTTACAGGTGCAGCCACAGTTTGAAAGCAGTGAAAACAAGACATACGGCATTTTTAAAGCCATAATATATAAGACTCAGGTGGTTGCTGGGATAAACTACTTTATTAAGGTTTGTATATATCATAAGATGGAGTACTTTGTAGTTAAACAATATAGGTGACTTGCATAGTGACTTATAGCAAGAAAGAGAAGCAAATGTAGTAGAAAACCATCTGATGTGACTAGCAGAGTTAAGGACTATCTCCAGATGCTTATAAAATTTCTGTGTTTGGCAGTACTGTAGGAATATAAAAACTTATAAAACACGTACTGTGCTTCTTCAGATGTGAATGATAGCTTTCTTAGCATCATTTCACTCAAAGACTGTAATTGCCTTATCAGCTCAAATTAATTAAACTAGTCATAACTCTGCTCTCCTGTTTTCTTTCAAGGCAAAGTAGCTTTCCTGTTGCCTCCATGTCCTCCATTTGTGTTTATTATGATGAATTTGAAGTCAGCCTGAGGATCTGATGGAAAGCAAGACTGAATTTTTTAATTTAATGCAAGCATCTCATACTCTGCTGACTAGTTTTTCATGCAAGCCTGTGTGCTGATGTTTTGGTTCTGTGTTACGTGCTGCAGAGGTACAGCCTGCCTGCTAGTTCTTTCTATATTTTCAAAACCCCCTTTATGTTGTGCAGGAAGAACGAGTAATGCTTAATTTGGTGCCCTCTGATAGCACCATTCATCCTCTACTCGAAAACCTTACCCATGGATTTGAGCAGCTTTCTGTGAAGTGACGCACAAGAAATTGCTGAGCATAGTTTGCAAGTGAAGGCCGGAAAACATTGGTTAGTGGCAGGCTGGCTTTCTGGAACTAGAACAAACATTGCATATGACTGCTGTAGCTTAATCCCATATGTGTGCAGACATATGCCTGGTAGGATATGCTCCCTTGGCAAGGGTCAGAATCTTTTTATTAAAGGAATTGTCAGGTAGGGTTTGGGGAAAAAGTAATTCTGCAGAGAGACATCATAGGCATTTCCTCCATGTTTCTCCTGTTTAATTGATCCCAGGGAGGACAGACAATGCCAAGCCTTCTTCTTTCCCAGGTCCTTCCTTAAAATAACTCTTCACAGTTATTTCTCTTTGTGGGCACCAGGGGATGGTACTGACAGACTACCTATTACGTGACTAGTCTGAGTCTTACTTACATAAATGATGTTTATCCTTCCCTTGCTCCTGTGGTGTGCCTTCACGTTGTGGACATGGTACTGAGTAATGAAGAGTAACAGTTTACAAGGAGGCTGCAGTAAAGCCAGAAGTCTGTGGTGGTGAATGGAGTTAAATCCAGTTGG
>KL255590.1:0-20273 GCA_000699545.1 Podiceps cristatus
GGGGGAGGGGGGCGGCGCTATTTGCAGGGAATTGTGAATCTACTTTCTTACACGGCTGCGTACCACTGTGCAACGGTAATCCCCTGAGCAGGGTGAAACGGAGGCCTAGCTACCATGACCTCCTCTGTAGGTTTCCATGGATACCATGTACTATAAATAAAAAAAGGAATTTCAAACCAGTTTTCAATCCTGCTTAGTGGGAATAGGAAACCTCTTTTGAATTTAGTTTCCTATCTCACCTTACAGGGGTTATTTTGCAGCCTGTTTGAAACAAATAATTACCCCTTCAGCCAGGAAATTACCACCAATCATACCTATTTACTCTCAAACACTCGGCTAATTAGCACATTGGGGAGAGCTGCCTATTTGCACGCTGGAGATGGAAGGCTTAGAGTCTTTATTTTGGTGGCGCTGGGAGAAAGGACGTGGGGCCAAGGGTCAGTGAGGGGCATCAGAGCCCTCCGAAAAAAAAATAATAAAGAGAGGAGAGCTGTAAAACTTGAAACGCAAAGATGCCGTGTGAATTAGCATGCGAGAAGCCCCGGCAAAAAAGGGAATATTACATCTGCATCCTTTTGCAATGAATCAGAGTCATGCTGCAGATTTTGTCTGGCATACTGGGTCTCTGGAGGATAGAAAATAATTTGGTCGCAGCAGTGGGAGGTGTGTGTGCGTGGAGAAGGGAGTTGCTTTCCAACAGCCTGCTGTGGTGAGAACATGCCTGACACTTCATTCCTTTCCAGTTAATGCAGCGAGGCCGGGAGGAAACTTAACCCTCTAATTGCTAAAGTGTACCGGGGACTTGGGGAAAGCCCTTGGAAACCACATCGGGCTCCCGGGCTGGTCTGGTCTCGCCCTGGCACTGCCTGGCTGGCAGACAGCTGAGGGGATTTGCCCAAATGGCTGGAGGTGGGGGGCAGGGAAAATGCTAATTTGAAACAGGCGCTGGCAAGCAGGACAGGAGGACAGAGAGGTTGTGTTTTTCAGACCTCTGGGCTGGCAATGGGCCTGCAAAGTCCAGTCTGCCACAATGTTGGGTCCGTGCCAGCTGGACACGTGATGGCTTGCGGAGGGGTCTCATGGTCTGGTGTTCCGAAACGGCTCTGCAGCCCAAGCTCAGCGCTGCCGGTCTGCGCTCCTGGACCACCATCACTGAAAACCCTGAGTGCTTTCCATCACCACACCAGTGCTATGTCCCCCCATCTCCCCGAGCGGCTCCTGCTGCCACGCAGCACAGCCTCCATGGCATGGTGCTTGCCGGGGTGACCCACACCTTCTGCTGGGCAGGGAGAGAAGATGAAGGATGCATGAGCACAGGATGGGCATGCTAACGGGGAGCTGCAGTCTCCCCATCCCTCTGTGGTTGCTTGGGGTTCACAGCGTTTGCTTCCTACTGTCATACTTTGGTGGTCTGTGGGAGGCTGCTCCCAGCACGCACAGCTCCATGCGTGCACCAGCTATCAGGTGTGCACCATCTCTTCGCCTTGCTCACCCCAGTAAAGGCCTCCCAGGCAGTGCAGGATTGGGACTAGTAAGCATAAACTCTCCACAGCCAGGGAGGAGGAGGAGGCAGCTCCTTCTGTAGCAGGGATGCACAAAGCATCCCGGACTCAGCCAGAGCCTTGTGTGCAAATGGGTAAGCTCTGCTCAAAGCTAGTCCATAATGTTTAATAGCACAGGATGATCACGGGCATCTGACTCGGAGCCTGATCGCTGCTGCCCTCCTAAAGTTCCTTATTAGCATTTCCAGGACATTGATGTTGTGCTCGGGTATACGGGAAGGCACTCATGAGTTACAGAGCAGCAATATATCAACGTTAGAGAAGGGCCCATTTAAGCTTAATATCAGAGGCTGGGTTTTTCTGGAGTCAGGTGTCTTGTTCCCATTGAAATTCAACAGGAGTTGGAGTCTGCTCCCAGGGCTTCTTTGAAAGTCCCAGACTTAATTAGTATTTATCTTAATTAGGGGGATGTTACCTGCTCTGGGAACATCATGCTATCTGCTGTATTCATCCCCACAGCACCCTGGGAAAGGGCTCCCAGCCCTTTTTGCAGTACGGGGCCAAAGCACATGGTGGCTCATGCTGCATGCCTGCAGCTCAACAGAAAATGCCTTTTGGGGGCCTGAAAGGGCCACGGCATTGCCCCCCTCCCCTCCTGAGTAGTGTCCTCTTGGGAGGCTGGGGCAGACAACGCAGGAGACAGCGTGGATGTCGCTTGACTGGCTGCAGCAGGATGATGCTGAGTTCCCCCTTGCTGCCTGCCCTGGCCTGTGGGTGTTTTAAGGGGGGACCTGGGTAGACACAGAGGCTTCTCAGCCCTGGCTGTGCTCCGCAGCACCACTGCTTGTTCACCATCTTCAGGCCAGGCCACAAATCGCAGGGTGGAGGACGGGAGGGTGAGGGAAGAGGAGAAAATCAGCTGTCTTTTTTTTTGTTTTTTTTTTTTTTTTAAAAAAAACCCCAAAATTCCCAAAGTTGGGAAGAGCTTAGAAACCCAATCTGGTCCAAGCCATAAACAGCCGAAAAGGACAAGCCACAGGGCTCTCTCAGTGAGGAAGATCTCACCCACACCCTCCTGCAGAAGTGGGGAGAGGTGGACGAGTCCAAACAGCTCCACAGTCCTCTCTGCATGGGATCCCCAAGAGCAAAGAACCCAAAATTGCATGCCCTCAGACACTGCTGCTCTGCAGTATCAGGCGGGATGGGGATCCCCACCGTGGTACCCCTGTCCTCTCTGCCGGCGTGGTGTGAAGGGATGGGGCTAGGGTTCCCACCCCGACTGGCAGCTTGCAGGGAAGGGGGGGTGACAAGAACAAGCAAGCTGTCCCCAGGAAGAGCAATCAAAATGTGATCTCCCCCGCGGTGCTACTGTGGGTAGGATGTGAGTCCTTGGGAGCTGGCAGTATGCATCTCCAGGGAGGGCACAGGGGATGCTGGGGGGGTGCAGATGCAGCATGACCCAGGGACGAGGTCAGAGTGGGGGCTGACATGTGGAAGGAGAGGACTAGTGTCTCCTTCTCCCTCCTCCCCTGGGGAAACCTGCCTCCAGGGACAGCTGTGGGTCTGGGCAGTCTGTGCTGACAGATATCTCCAGAGGGTCGGGCTGGCCTTGCCCGAAGGGCTTTGGGCCAAGGGTTCTGCAGGGGAGCCAGTGAAAGGCAGCAGGTTCTGGAGCACATTCAAGGCTGTCCCTTGAAGCACTTTGGGGACAGCACAGGATGTGCTGGTGCTGGTGTCCAGACAGAGGAGGGAAAAGAGGGACTCTGGGTGGGCTGGGAAGGGCAGGGGTGGGATAAGCCATCTGCAAACATCCCCTACCAGTAGGATGAGGAGTGGGAAGCAGGGTCAAGGAGTGGGGAGCAGGTCTGCTGAGAGCGGAGACCGTGGGATGCTGGGGGCTGTCTGCTGCCAGGTCACGGGAACCAGCCAGGTGGGTCAGCCACAGATGACCTTAGGGACCTTTCTGGTGGCCTGACAGGGCGCTCCGTCCATGAGGCAGAGAAACATCTCTGAGCTAGACCTGACTGCCATGGTGCTGAGCACCTCAAGGAGTGCTGCCAGCACTGGTGGGGGGCTTGCTGCCTCCCTATCCTGGGCAGTGAGACCCTGCCCCAGGGTCACAAGACACAGCTGCTGCCCACCAGCATCAGACAGGGCTGGATCCAAGGAGTACAGGGCAATGACGTGCCCAGGAGATGCTGAGTGAAATGTTCGACACCGTGCTGACAGCTCACTGGGAGACCACCTGGGAGCAGGCTGAGAGCCTTTGTCACTCAGCCACTCAGCAGGAGCATGAGGAGGGGAGGAAAGGAGACGGAGAATCTCTTGCCAGGCTAGACCTGGGGCCAGGTTTTTGTCCAGCTCTCCTCCATCAATTGTGCTTCCTGGAGGAGAGCAGGGATCGTTTTCCAGATTTGTTTGTAGTCTGTAGGGCTGGAATTTGAGAAACGGGTGGGGTGGAAAGTGGTCTTGAAGGGAACAAGTGTGGCTTCATAAGGAGGAGAAAGGAGGAATTAATCACTGGGGATTAATAGTCCCAAGATGCAAAATGTTGCAGAAATTGGTTCATGAAGATATTGGATGCTCTTACCTCTCCTCTCCCCTCTGATTTTTCACTAGTGCTGGGAGAATAATAGCAAAAGTTTCGTAAGAGAAGAGAAACTCCCAAAAACCAAGGGTTCATGTTGAATGGTCTGGTGAAAATTCCTGGAAATGTAAACACAGCAGAGCTGCAATTAGGAGTCGTATCCTTGCAAATAGCATCAAAAGCTGTGATAAAAGTGTTCCTTCCAGGTCCTGGTGACACAGGAATAAAACAGGTGGCACTGAATTTAATGCTACTGTTAAATGAAATTTTTATCCAGCCAAGAAAAATGTGGTAGATGGAAGGATGGACGACTCCATCATTTCATTCTGCTTCATGCAAAGCTACCATTACCTTGCTAGATATTTTATGGGAGGCTTGCCGGTCTCAGCCTGTAAGCTTCGAGATTGTAGACAATGTGCTAATGTAAAGTTCCTTGAGCTTATGGAATATTTTGAAGGCCTGGTTTCCATGTGCTGAAACTGGCACCATATCAGAGGAACAGCTGAATATATGGAGCAGGGAAGCTTCATGTAAGTTATCCAGAGAAGAGAGAATCCGCCTGAGGCTGCAGTCTGGGCACTGTAATGTGGAGAGGAGGCAGTGGTCCCGGCTGGTCCTTCCCCGCTGCATGGGCAGGCTGGTGTCTTGCTTCACAAGCACAAAGCACAAGATTATCCCATGGTGGATGCTGGCCTGAGCTGCTTTGCCTGGTTTACTTGCAGGCTCTGGCACATCCTTTGCTATGGACCAGGCAGGCTGTGTGGAGGATGGGGTGGGATTTACTGTGGTGGGAAATAGGAACATGGGGCTTCCTTTCCCTGTGGGACAGTGTGTTGGCTGCCATCACAAGCGTTGGGCCTTGGAAGTGCTTCTGGGGCCACAGAGCAAGGACAGGATATTTAGAAAATCTAATTTTAGCTTGGCGAGGCACTTCTACTCTGAAGGATGTCAGCTCTTCTCTAGGGTGACCGTGAGGGAGAAGCTGCTTCAGCTGCTCCAGAGCGCTGCCCAGAGGAGCCAGCTGCCCTGCTTGGAGGGAAGGAAACCGACTGTCGCCTTCATCCAGCACCTGGGAACCCCCCGGGGGCAGTGGTAAAGGCGAGACCATTTCCTCACTGATTTCCAAGCTGCTTTGACAAGGATCCCAGAGGCAGCAGAGAGACCCAGGTCCACAGCGAGGTCCTGCCCCACCACTAGAGATTTCATTTAGCCATGTAGAGCAGAGATAACTGTTCTCCAGCTACCCATCTCTACTGCTTCTTGCCAATGACACTGAAATGGAGAACCACTGCTTGCCCCACTGGCAGGAGGCTCTAAGGCAGAAACATCCAGGGAAGAGCCCAAAATAGCTGGACAGAGCTTGGTGCAGTGTCTGGAAGAGTCGGAGTAATCCAGCCTCACCTCACCTGTAGTGCTGGCTCAGCAGGACAGGCTTGCCATCTCTGGAGCCACCTATGAAGCTGTGGCAGCTGGAGGGTGCCTGGGAAGAGATGAGTGGATGGCAGGCAGGTGGAAAAGCTTTTGTGACAACAGTTTGAACTCTTGCAAACACCACAAGCCCCACCTGAATTGTTTTTCCTAGGAACTGCCAAACCACAGTGCAGCACCCGGGCACTGTGACCAGCCTGACACTGCTGCTGGGGACAAGCTGGTGCCTTTGTCTTTCCTGGTTTACAGAACAAGCTGAAAACTTTAGGTACACCCACCAGCATCCTTCCTTCTGGAGCAGGACATCCCTAGTCGCAAAGCCTGGCTGCTCCTTCCCAAGAGCAGTTTGTGGAATAAATTTTTATACTGTCCTAATATAATTGCGCTAAATGATTTGCCACACTAATCCAAACTCTTTGGAGAGGCTCTTGGGCTGGGACTTTTGCTGTCCTTAGTAAGAGGCTACCAGGATGTGCGAGTGGAAGTGAGAAATGGAATTCCCTGGGAATAATCTTCCTACATGAAATTCAGCAGCATCTGCAAAAAGTCTCATGTATACCAAGATGATGCACGTGAGAGAGCATGGCAAGCAGTCTGGAGCAAGACCATGTCCTATTAATTTGCTCATAACTTGCCAGGATCGGGGTCAAGGGGGTAGTCAGGCTGAGTGGAGCAAGAGGTGCTGCGGATCTTGCTTATGCAGCTGAGCTCAGCGCCTTCTGGAGGCAGCTCATGAAAGAAGATGCTGCCATAGAGAATAGGCAGACCTGGGTACGCTGCCAAGGAATAAGCAGGATGGCAAGGAATTGGAGATGGGTGTAGTGAGATGTGAGTACAAGCAGATAGCGGTGCATGTGACAGGGAGGCAGAGCCCATCCTAAGCCTCTGTAAAGCCACTCTCTATGCTGAGGGCTTCTGAATTGACTGTAACCTCCCAGGAATCAGGTTATTTTGTGACAACTGAATGAGGACCTCTGCTCAAGAGCCCAGCAGTGACCAAAAAGGTGGATAAAAACAAATGATTTCATGGAGGAGACTGTAGAGAAGGATGTAAGGAGTTTCACAAAGGCATTAGACAGGTGGGTGGATTGTGATGACTTTGCACTTAGCACTGCGGGCAGGTCTGTGCATTCCACCTTGCAAACGACAGTCACAGGCAAGGATCTGGAGGAGGGCTGGGAAAATAGCTCCAAGACTAGTGGGCCCTGGGCCTATTTGGCTTGCAAAGCTCTGGGACTCCTAACTCCTGCTGATTGTTTCTTGGGTGGCTGGAGCCAAAGGTCTGCTCCAATGTTTGGTGAAGTCAACTGGACTTTTTCTGTTTGAATGCTCTGTCCTGCAGTGACATGGGCTGGCAAAAACCTGACAAGGGATGCTCTGAAATAGAAAACTTCTGTCTAGGTCAGACCAGGAAGGTGTTCCCAGCTTCATGCTGTGGGTCATCATGCTGTCTGTATTTCCTTAAGGCATCTGTTAACAAGCCACTGCTAAATAGCGGAAATCCTCCTGCTGCGAGCCCAGGTCTGAGGGTGGTTTGCTACAACTGGATAATGTCCCTAGCTGGAGCACATGTTTGGAGCCTGCGCAATGCCCCGCTTAAATAAATGTGAGACCTGAGGGGTCTTGGCAAAGGAGCAACCTAAATCATATTAGGAAGACAAGGGCCCATGCAGGGTGGCTTCCCAAGGGCCCCTGCCTTGGAGTGAGCCCACAGGACTTAAACCAATGAGATTTCTTTTGCCACAGAACAGTAGAAATAGGTAATCCAGATTAGTTGCTAAATGCCTCCAGGAGGTAGGATTAGTAAAAGGAAGAGTCTGCAATACTCAGCTGGCAGTATCTCACCAGGAAAAAAGTATAGCCATAGTGATGCTCCTGTCGACCTTAGAGGGTAAATCATGGAATGATTATGAGAAACTCTCCAAAGGCCACAGAAGCAATGTTTATGCATGTAAGAGATGTATATGCGTCTACTGTATCACCTTGTCTCTTGCTGCAAACATCACGATCAAAGTAGTAAGATTACTGATTTTGCTGGTATTTTGGCACAAATCATTTGCTGGGTTGGTTGATGTTTTAATTCACACAGACAACATGAACAATAATATTGTCCAGATTGTTTTCCCTTTAGTTTATCCTCTCAGTTATCTGGGTCCTACGTCCATCAGAAATTTTGATTAACTTTCAAAGAGGAAGCATCATCTCTCCCCTGTCCTTCATGGGAATAGATCGGTTCTGCACAGGAATGGTGGTCAGCAGCTCAAGGTGCCTGTTTTGACTTCATTTTTGGTTTGGCATGCTATCTAACCATACCTCGTTCCTCTTCCCTCCCTGGGCTTCTTCCCCATCAGCTCATGTGACAAGCTCATTGAGTCTGGGTGATGCTTGACCAACAGAATATGAATCTGTACAGCACTTAGTCCCTCATCTCAGGGTGAGCATAGCATCCCAATGCGGATAACAAACCTTCCTAACACCAAAAGCAGAAGAGCTGTGTTATTTTCTCAGAAAACATAAAGCTTTGGGACATTGATCTCCTGGTACTGAGATCATTGATGCTTTTGAAGCAGTTCTACTGGAGGCAACATTTGTGCCTCCAGGGCCTCCAAAAACTAAAGGAGGCAGCAAAAAATCAATGGGGGTTTGGTAGAGGAGGTTTCCTAGCTGCCTTTCACTGTGCCAGGTAGCTCTTGGTTGTTGATATGCATGTTTGAGGTGCAACATAGCCTAGTGAGGTGTGTGGATTTTGCCTCCATGGAAGGAGGTCCTGCCACCCCTGTGAGGAACACAATCTGCAATATGGGGCTGGACTGGCAGTAATGGAGGACTCAAGGTGTGAGGATCAGTTTTCCCCTCCAAGAAGGAGATGAAGATGAGAATCTGACTCTTGATTCCTTTAGGCTGAATAACCAAAAGGAGAGGGTGTCTCTGTAGGACAGCAGTGTTTCGATGGGAGCTGTGTATGCATTGGGGAAACCCCTCTTCTGAGCACAGAGGAAATGGGGCAACCTCAAAATCAGGTGTATTTTTTTTTTTTTTTTTGGAGATGCAGGTGTTTGAGTCACACCTGCCTGGTTCTGCATAAAGATCACATCTCTGCCCTAATGTCCCTCCCTATTGGCATCAAGTGGTCAGGACTTGCAAAGCACTAGACTAGGCCAGCCTAGAGGGATGAGCTGCTCCCAGATCCTCTCTGATGTGTGCCCTTCCCTCTGGGCACAGCAGAGCAGTGAGGCCCCCAGAGCCTGATGGACAACCAGAGCCTGGTTGAGTCCGTGCAAATCTGCTCTGTGTCCTTCCCAGATGCTGTGGTTTGGGCTGGGGAGCTAACCCCACCTGCCATCTCTGCCTGGGATAAAGGGAGTTTGTTTCCGCTTTAGCTCATTGCAATATCTCCTGCTGGCAGATTTTCCAATTAGGGAGCCAAGTGGGAGTCAGGAGAGACCCCAGGGTGGATTTCACACTCGCTCTTTATTTATATGTAAACCTGGATGCAGGGCTGAGCTGCTGAGGGAGTGAGAGAAGTAGTACTGAGGGAGGGGGAGGCCAGCCTGGAGAACAGAGGTCTTGGCAGCTCTCATTTGAAGTGTGTGTGTGGGACAGGGCTGAGAGGGGAAGTCTGGCTTCTCCCTCCCACCTGCTTCAGCTGCTGGGAGGATGCCTGGCTCATGTACTCTTCCCAGTCCTCATTTGTGTCTCCTGGAATGGCACTCAAGCATCTCTGAACGCCAGGGACACCAGGGAACAGCGAGTTCTCTCTCTGGTAACAAGACACGAGCATCCCCATGTGCCCCAATGTCTACCTGGACACAGGTGCATGGCCTGTCTGGGTTATGGGGTCTGTCCTCATGCTTCCCACTCCCACCCCTTGGCTGGCATCCCTGTTCCTGCCCTGTTCATCTGGCTCTTGGGAGCGCCGAATCTCTGCTGTACCCTGTCACTGCTAGTGCTTCTGGCCCTGCAGAGGGGTCATCTGGAGGAAGACCAGTGAGGGAAATGTGGGCAGAGGAAGATGTCACAGCTGGAGGGTAGAGGGACCACAGCTACACAACAGGGAGTGGCAGATGTCTCAGGCAGGGCTGTGACACCTTCCCTTCTGGCCTTCCTCCATCCTCTGCTCACTTCCGTTTCCATTGTGTGGGAACTTTTTCAAACTGCCAAAAACAACTGGCCTTTCTCTCTTTAAAAAAAAAAAAGTCTAATAAAGGCAAACAGATTTAAAGTTAAAACCTGGAGGGATCAATTATTCCATGGACAAAAAGGAGCAAAGCATTGCCCCTGTGGGCAGCCAGCATGTGAGCACACACCGTCCAGAGGACTGAGTCCCCCAGCAAAGGCAGCTTCACCTTGAGCAGTTCTGGTCACCGGGATCTGTTTGCCAGGCTATCAGAAGGGCTGTTTTCCAAATGCTTTTGCCTTGCTTTATGGTGTGATTATGACTGCACAAATAGATCCACTGGCTCAGCTGCTCCCCTGCCTCCCTCTCCTCCTTCCCTTTGTTTGTGAAATGTGACTTCTCTCCAGCTGGCTTTTTTGCAGGCATCTGAGACAGACGACGACCCAGGTGACGCTAACAGTCACCATTCAAGTTGCAGCATTGGTGGGTTGGTCACTGTAATGACAAGACAGTTTTTGGTCAGCTGGTTGGGTGAGCTTAGCAAAGCACCTCTTGGATGGGAATGAGGAGGTGTAGCTTTGGACCCTGGTTTTCAATCACTTGTTTTGCATCAGGGTAGTGTTTGATACCTGGCCATGCTGTGCCTCATAAGAATGGGGGTAACAAGATTTCTTAGCTTAACAAATGGGCTGGAAAGATAAATTCAGCAACATTTGGAGGGTATCGCAAGACTACAGCTTTACTCAGGTGAGACTGCAGGCCACAGAATTTCTCACCATACAACTGAACTGCAGCTACTTCTCATGAATGGTCAGAGACACCTGAGGGTTACCTGAGAGATCCAGAAAGAGAAGAGCAGCACAGGGAAGGTGAATAGGGATTGCTCATTCTCTCTTCCAGTTGAGAAGCAGGGGCATGAAGCAAAGTCAGTAAGTCAAAGCAGATGGAAAGAAGCAATTGTTCATGCAAAGTGTTGAGGTGCTGTGGAACTCCTTGAGAAAGGGCATCATAGCACTAATGTTGACACAAGATCATGGAAGAGAAACCCACTGAGAAGTGCACACTCTGTAGACTACGCCTGGCTCAGGAAAACCCTCTGGGCAAGTGCTGGGGGAAGTACTAGGTGTTTATCTTCTTCCTAGATCCTTCCCTAGGTGTCGACTGCTGTTGGAGAAAGGACCTAGGCAAGATGTGCTTTTGGGATGATAGTACTGCCATTCTCATGCAAGGCAAAAATCTTCTGGCAGATTTCAGACCTCGAGGCTTGAGCAGACGCTGCTAAGCCTGGGAAGGGTGCAACACAACATAGGAAGAAGTAGAAGCCCATATGCCACCATTAACCTGGGTCCCATAGGGTGGCATCCACTCCAGGAAGGACTGTTAGTGTTTACTGCATGGGCAGGTCTGGAAGGCAAAGCTGCAGGTGCTTGTCATACTTTCACCCAAGTCTCTGCCTTCATTTTATGATGTTGCAGGTCAACAGCATGTGAAGATCAAGGAAGATCCAGGAACAAGCTACTCACATGGGTCCCTGCCATATTCAGGTGAGTGGGGCAGCTTCGGGTGTGGACAATACCTCAGTGGGATGTTACCTGGAGTTGAAGGATGACATAAATAAAGCTCCATGCTCAGTACGGGATGCATGTACATTTGGGTGCAGATCTGTCCCTTAAATCCTTGTCTGTACATAAAATGGCCTCAAAGGAGTGAATATCTGCAAGCCCCTTGCTGACTATCAGAGACGAATAAATATCCCAGGGAGGCAGCAGACATCCAGCAACCAGGCTGAGTCTGGTAGCACCTTAGGGGCCAAAATTGTAGGACCTGAGCGGAGACGTTCCCATCTCCTGCAGCCTGAAGTGGCTCCCAGCCGAGCCACTCTGTCTCCTCTGGAGCACTGGCAGTCAGCACATGGCCATTGTATTATTTAAGGACCCCAGTGCAATTAACAAGGCACTGGAGAGCAGCCAGCATGGACTGCAGGTGTTAGTGCCTCTCCAGGGCATGGACACTGGAACAGCTGGGGTCCACCTTCCCAGCTTCCATCTCTCAAGGGCAGTCCCAAAAATAGGCTGCTGCAATCACCTTGGCCAAAGACCCTGCTGACACAGATCACCCTGGCAGAACGGCAGAAGGAAGAAAACATTGTGATTTGCACAGGGATGAGAACAGAGATGACAGAAGGGTGATGATCAAGACAACTTGCCTCTCTGCAAACCCAATCCATCTGAAGGTGGTAGACCTGGATCGGCAGGATCATGAGTGCATCATGCCAGCTTCTAACCCCACCAGTTTGCCGCCTTCTTTTGTTGTAAGACTGTTTCCCCAGCACTCCTGGCCCTCATGAATCCTGTTTTGCTGCCCTGTCTCACCACCAAACAAACCTGTTTTGCCATATAGCCCCCGGCAGAAGTACCTAACTGCCAGCAGCAGGTGCCGAATGTTGCTTTACCACTGTAATTAGCAGGCTAGGCTCCTCTCCTGATCTCTGTTTTCATTGCTCTCTGCTGCTCACGGGAAATCTGATAGGCAGTACTAGGGTCTCGTGTCAGCAGCAGTCATTGCTGGGCTGAGCACCTTAGCAACAGGGCAACAACAGGATGGGGATACCGTAGGCAGAGGTATATGAGATACCTCTGGGTGGGCACCTCACTGAAAGGACTCCTCAGTCTTAGCTGCTACAGGAGTTCCTAAGAGCCTTTATGACTTTGTGGAAGAAAGGGAAGGGTGTTTGGGATGTCCTTGCAGGACTCAGTGGCTCTATCTGTGGCAGGCAGTTCCCAAGGACCAGACTAGTGAGGCAGTCTCAGGTGAGTCTGCTTCCTCCACAGCCACTAAAACTGTCCCAGAAGACTGCATCACTGTTCTTCTGCAGCAGGCACAGCCTGACTCATCTTTGGGAGGCATCCTCCAAAATGTCACTGCGAACAAACCTGCTTGGTTTATGTCACTACCTGCTGGGGACGCAGCAGAGGGAGGAGGAAGACAGGCACTCTTCCAGGCTAGCTCTCTTCCCCACTCCTCTCCCAGGGTGTCTCTAAATGCCTTCAGAAAGCTGGCTGCCTTCTCAGAGTTGGCAAGGAATGCCTGCATTCCCTCCTGCATCCCTGTGCATGCCCAAAGGTTCTCCTGTGTCTTGAAGGGTTATTCTTTAGCTCTGACCAAAAGTCACTTGAACTTACCACACCTGGGAGTCTGGTGAGGATGGAGGACACCTTGCTTAGTGCTTCAAGTGGGGGATTTTGAGGCTTGGGACCTTCACCCAAACACTGAGACAGGAGATAAGATATTGAAAGATTATTCATTCACACAAAAGCTCAAAACTGTCACCTTCACTGTCCCCATTCATACAGGGTGCGAGTAGGTCCCCATAGCTATCCTTTGGGTCTGGGACTTAGTGCTCTTTAGTCCCCAGAAGCCAGCAGGATGCTGGGCAGCGAGACCGCGGTCAGTAGGGTACTCAAAAAGTGAGCAGCTAGCTGAGGCTGCCTGAGTCGAACACTGAGAAAGGCAAGAAATGTCAAAGGATCCTCTTGAGCTGAGCAGACTGTGTCCACATGCAGATAGTGTTTGGTTCGGGTGATCGAGGTCCTCTCTCCAGGGTGCCCTTCGGATGAGGAGTGACAGGTGGCAGTCAGGAAGGATCTCTTCCCATCTTCCCTTAGAGACACCCCCACCAGGGCACCCTTTCTCTGGTCCATCGACACATCTCTGGTGCACACTGTTACTCAATAAATGCCATCAAAACTCAGGATGCACTCATGGGAGGAAAAGCTTTGGAATTTGTCCCAAAACAGGTCAGAGAAGGTCTTTTCAGAGCTAGAGTCTGTGGTAAACACAACGAATGTTCAATTCCTGTCTGAACACCCCACAAGCTAGAAGAGAGGCACCCCAACCCCTCTCAGGTCCAAGAACATATCAAGGATATCTGGCTGCCTAGAGACATGCATTTGGAAGAGACGTGCTGCACACAGTGTGCTTCCAAATGATGACAAGTCTAAGGGGTGACTGGACAGAATAACTTGGGGCTGGAGGCAGCAGCAATGACACTGGAGAAAACTTCACTCCCTCTCTGGAAAAAGGGAAGGAGAGAAAGACTGGGTCCAGACGAGGATGGGGAGGATGCTACAGGAGCACTGGGCACAAATCCCTAAGGAGGACACCCAGGAGGCTCAATAGCATTCTGTAGGAACCAATGCCCCCATCCAGCGGCCCACACCCTAGCACATGATATTTGCTACTGTGTGGACAGAGCCATTTTGTGGTGAGAGCCCTTCCTTCCTCAGTTTCCCCTTAAGACATCACTTCTAGCCCCAAGCCAGATCCCTCACCGCAAGGAAATTGTCCCCCCAGCCCAGCTCACCCACATGGGAAGGGGATGGCTGTGCACATACGTGTGATGCAGGAGGAGCCCATGGGAAGGCTGGTCAGTGCATGGTGGTCTGAGGAGCAAGCAGGGCATGGATGGACAGGAGGATGAGCCACCAAGTCAGTTCCAGAGTGTTCCTGCACAGCAAAGACCTGAGCTGTGCTTAGAGCCTGGCTGGTGAGCACCTGGCTGGAACAGGTCAGCTCTGCCTGAGCCAGCACACAGGCTTGTGGGGCAGGTCCCAGGCTGGGCTGGAGAGACGTGAGCAGAGAGGCAGGCATGGGATGGGTGCTTTGAATGTGCTGACAGAAGCATGGCCATGCTTTGCCATATCTTGGTGCAGACTTCTTTCACTCACTGGAAACTTCCAGGGATCAAAGTCCCTCAGATCCCCAGCCTAAGGGGTGCTGCACACATTGGCTGGACTGGGGACTGAACACGACCAGGAGGCAGTCCATACATGCCTGGGTCTTCGCAGTGTCCCAGAAATGGTGCCTTGTGTGCAATGTTCCCCCACAAGCACTCAGCCCTCCTCTGCTGAGATTCACCAGGGTGGGGGACAGGGACCAGGAGGAGGAATTTGCTGGGTGTGAGGAAGTTACTTAAGCTGTGGCACAAAAACTCTCTGGGTGGGTGTCATGAGCACATGCTGGGGAGTATCCCGTGGGCCTGAGCTCAGAGATACATATGCTGCTCCTCTGCCAGCACCAAACATGGCACCTGGCATCTGCTCATCTCAGACCCCATTGGTACATAGAGGCGGTAGGTGGAAAGTCCAAGCCCACAGCACAGCCCATAAAGGTCATGTTTTATTCTGGCTGATCTCCTTCACTTGCCTCATCTCCTGGAGGAAAATGAAGTGATAAACAGCCAGCAGCACAGTTTTGTTAAAAAACAAATCAGGGCAAACAAACAGGGAATAATTATCTCTCCGTCTGGTGCAAGGAATTCTGCTGAGCTGTGAGTGATGCTCTGGGGACAGCCGTCACTCTAAGCCCTCAGGTCCTGCACAGCCAGCAGACAGAGGCCAGATTCTCGCTGGGGCAGGATGGCTGGGGCCGGAGTCTTGCTTCCTGGTTGGTATCCTGGGGAACTGAAACATTTCCTCTCCTTGCGCAGGTTTCATGCTCCAGCATTTTCCAGACTCCCAGTGAGCGGTCCCCACTCCCAGGCTCTGCTGAGCCTGACTGTGGTCTGTGCCCAGAGCAAGGTGCTCTCCCCAGATGAAGAAACTTCACGGACACAAAGAGTGAACTAGGGACAACCACCTTGTCTGTCCGAGCCTTTGCACGGGAAGCAGAGAAAGGAACCCTGGATGAAGCAGGGATGGTTGCAGCACCTTGCAACAAAGGAAAGCAGGACAGACAAAGCACACAGAGGGGTCCTGGGAGGTGAGGACAGGCAGGGTGATCGCACACAAGTGACAGTGTGATCCCACACATGTGACAGTGTGCGATGAGGAGGGGAAGGGCCAGTGCTGGGCCAGGAGGTGGTAGAGGGGTCCGGGAGCCAGTTCTTATTTTAATTCTTACCTTCCTCCCCCGAGTACCAGGATCTCCAAGTCTTTTACAGGGCTTTATGATCCCAGAACCTGGCAAACTGAGGCAATGAGAAGTTAAGCGAGGCCACCAGAGAAGATGAGAAGGGATTGTGTTTCTCTTTTTCCCCTGAAACAAAGCAGAGCTGTCACTTGACACTTCCCGCGCTGCCCCAGCTCTGGAGGGTTGCTGGGGCTGCTTCCAGCAGACAAGAGACGTCAGGGAAGAGACAAGAGATGTGGGGCGAGGCGTGAGATTCCTGCAGCGTGGGGTACTGTGCAAAGCGGTGCCTGGAGTTGGTGTCCTCCCACTGGAGCAGGGAAAGGCAGTTTGGCTGCCTGCTGCCTCCAGCAAGCACGGGGGACGAGCCCTGGCAGCCTGGAGGCATCCTGGGAACCTGAGGTTTGAGGCTGTCTGCTAGGAAAAGGGTTAGGAAATCAGGCAGGCTGCCACCAAAAGTCTGCCCAGCTTCTGGCAAAAGCCTGCCTGAACGATATACAGCTCTATGAAAGGTTTTAGCTTTGACAAATGTGTGGTTTTTTGTTTTGTTTTGGTGTTCGTTTTTTGGTGGGTTTTTGTTTTGTTTTGCGTTTGTGAGTTTTTTTGTGTGTTTGTTTGTTTGGGTTTTTTTTAATGAAAAAAAAAAAAAAACAAAACCTTGGTTGCATTGGAAACTTGCCCAAATGGTCTCAGGACGGTTCAGCCAGCCTGTAGGAGAGCAGGCCCATCTCCTCGTACACAGGCTGCCTATTGTTGTCCGAGCAGAGCAGGAGGATGGCTTGCATTAAATCAGAGGACTGTACGGGACCGCCTGAGTCATTGAGGCTGGACCCCCACCCGCACGGGCAGACTCCTACACTGTGTCTGCTTCAGATGGGTCTGGGCAGCATCCACCCCTCAGGCATGCAGGGTGGCTTCCCAAGCCCTGGAACAGACTGAGACAGGCAGGAAAAGGCTAAAACCCGCCTGCATAGCCCAGCCCAGCCATCTCTGACACTGCAGCACCGGCAGGATTTTGCTGTCCCGTACCTGTCCTTTCCACCTTCCTCCCTCCGGCTCAGTGCCGGGGACCAGCCCTGCGGTGCCAAGGGAGACTTGAACCCTGTTTGCTGGAGGCAGCGTGTGGTTTTTAACGGCTCTGGGCACCAGACCGAGCGTGGCAGGCAAGGGGTGAGGGGAGCTGGCAACATCTCAGCACAAATCCCATTGCTGAGCACCGTACCCACCACTGCTGTCACCTTGGCCTCTCCAGGGTCCTCCAGCCCCTCGGCTGACTCTGCTGCTTCTCATCTGCTTGTTATTCATGGCAGGGGGCAAGAAGTTCCCCCCCGCCCCCCATTCAATGTGCGGGCGATCACCATAGCCCCAGAAGGCTGAATTTAATGCTAGGGGGATTTGCAAGTCAAGAGTTCCTGTGCCCACACAATGCGCAGCTGGGCTTTGAAAAGGCGTCAGGATTAAAATGCAACCGCAAACTTGACAAACCGGCGCAACGGCCGGCAGACAATGGGCTGCGCTCCGTTATCATTCACGGCGTGTGCACCGGCGGGTTACAAGTCATGCGCTGGAGATGCTGCTGTCCTGGGCACTGGTGGGGAGGGCTCCTTTGTGCTGCTCTTGCAGCGGGGAGCGGCCCGAAAGCCAGCCCGAACGGAGAGACATCTCTGCTCACAGACAGGGGTAAGGAGGGAGCGATGGCAGGGAACCGCTGCTGCCGTGGGCAAGCTCTGAGCTCCTGCCTGGTCGGGGTTCACCAGCCCTGGGGGTATGAGCTCCTGCCTGGTCGGGGTTCACCCACCCTGGGGGTCTCCAGGTTTGCTGACGGAAAATTAAGGAGCTTTTCTTTGATTCCATCCTGAAACTGTAACTTGGTTTATGCAGGAGTAATAAAGCAAGGGGTGCGCAGAGGCTGGGGAGATTCTGGGCAAACAGGGATGCCAGGATGGGGCAGAGGGTTTTGGATGATGACGGATTAGATACAGGTCAACCGTGTAATAGTAAGGGACAATGCCACCTGGGGCTGCAATAATTAACACTCTGGAGATAAAGCCAGCAAAACTGGCTGGATCTCCCCCTGGGCAGCCGCTAGACTCCTTCCCCAGGCCCCCTGAGCCAACTGAGCCTGCTGATCTTGGGGCATGCTGCTTGGGGCATTGCTCTACTGTGGCCCCACGGGTCTGGCCAGAGCAGCGGGAAGGAAGGAGCCACCAAAGAGATTATGTGACAAGCATATAGTCCTTGTGTGACTGTCATGGCTGGGATCAATTATTTTAATGAGCCCATGGACAAAGGTCAGGAAGGAATGTGACTCGGTGTAATGTTAGTCAGGTCTCTGTACAGGGTATGGTGGAACACATTCACCAGCACAATGGGGCAAGCCACTGTGTTCCAGTTCAGAGGCAACAGCCATCCAAACCTCCCTGTCTGGAAGACATGGGTCTGAGTCTTCATGTGTACAGTACTCTGGTGTAAAATTGGATTGGGTGATCTGTCCCTTCCCAGCTGCCTTCCCACCATCTTCCTTGATGCACTTTCTGCACAGGAGTATGCACCAGTTTCTCTATCAGTACATTGGAACCTGGGAGCATCAGTGGCTGAGCTTAGCAGGAAAAAGGGCTCTCCTCTCTCTGTGGGGGCCTCCAGGCAAAGACGGTTGTGGGGGGAACCATTCCTCCTCTCAACAGATATGAGGACTGGTGAGGAAACTCCAGCCTGGGAGATGGGATTATGCATGCAGCTACACCAGCCTCCCAGCACCTTTCCTGGCATCAAGGAGAAGAGCTGTCCTTGGGGTGGGCCAGGTCTGGAGGAACGAATAAAACCCTGCCAGAGCAGTCCTCAATACCAAACGGCACCATGCCATTTTTGTTAGGCTGTGCAAGAGGTTTTTTGGGTTGGTTTGTTTGTTTTCTTTACACAAAAAACCTTTTTCCTTCACACAAAAAGGGACCTTTCAAAACCGATGCAAAACTGACACTTTTGGAACTTCAGGGAGTTTGCTGGGAAGCAAGAAGCTGTAAAAATATGTTTGAAAGAAGGATTGACATTTTTCCTATACTGAAGGGGAGCTTTGTAGCCATTTTGATGATAGTTTAGGTAGATGTGCTGAAAAACAGAATACATCCAGGTTTTGAGCTAATACATCTACTTCAGAGAGACAATGGGAGAGTGAGGGTTTTACCTGACTTTGCCCAAATCTTACACAATACCAGAACATGAGGTTTAGCAAACTGGCCTTGACCTGAAGAGAAATCAGAGCTGTGGCACGAGACCTGTCTTAGCATAGCTCTCTTTGTGTCACACAGACTGATCCTTCTAGCTGCCAGCCTTTGAAAAAAAAACAAGAAAAAAACCCCTCATAAGCAAATTCTTCTTGCACCTACTCCCTGGGCCAGCACCAGCAGCTTTTGCCAGGTGGTGACTCTGCTGATTGTGATTAGAAAAATGACATTAATGACCAAACACCCTTGGTGCCTACAATGGTGTCCTGCAAAAGTTTTCTTGCCGAGCTTGCAATCTTGTCTCTGTCCCATGGAGGGGTGGGCCATGGGTGCTGGTGTCCGCTGGTGACGGCTGCAGCAGAGCCAGGGTCAGTTCAGCATCATGGGCAGAGGCTGCCCTGAGCTGCCAGAGGCTGCTGAAGTTAGAGGGGCAGTAGCTCATGGGGCTGAAAGAACTTGAGGAAATGATGCTGGGATGCCGCAGTGCCAGCAGGGCAGGGTGCACAGCTGGACCTGGCTGGAGCCTGCAGCGGCATGGGCACCCACCCAACCTCTCTCTGGGGCCACATTTTTAAATTAAAACAACAACAGAGCAGCAAGAACTAAAACTAAAAAAGTCCCCTGGCCCTTATAATGGTAGGCAGCCTCTGATCCCCCAGTAATCAGGTCCTGAGGGACTGCTTCTCCATGAGAGCTGGTGCATCTGCTCCATCCCCCTGCCTGGCACAGCCAAAGTGGCACCTACATGGCCCTTCCTAATGGACAGATGCCATGGGGCCACTTTCCTCCCGCCCACCCTTGGCGGGCCTATGCACTGCACAGTTGCCAGCTCGCCTACCCTTACTGCACCAAGGTGCTGTAGGGTGGGAGGTGTGCCCCAACAGGGAATTTGGGTGTGTGCCCTGTGGTACCCACCTCGGAGCAGGAGCCATTCTCCTGCCCTGCTTGGCCTCCTGGGGAAGGTCAGCTCCTGCACCAGTGGGGAGGGAGCCAGCCTATATTAAGCTGAGCCCATCGGGGAAGATGTGTTTGGGATACCTGCAGCACTCGGCGGGCAGATGCACGGTAGGAGCTATATTTGGAAGATGCCTTTTGGTTTCCTCCCCGGATGCTGCAGCAAGCTGTCCATAGTGCCAGCTGAGCGGCCGCAACGCCAAGCTTGCAGCTCCCCAGCCCAGGCACACCAGCGTCCCCCCCTCCCCGGCCCCACACCACCCTCTGCTCCTTTTTTCTTCCCCCCTGCTTTTCTTTCCTGTGGGCTGTGAAAAGGTGCAGTCTGCCTGTGACCGTTTCTCCTCCCTCCCTTCCCCCTTCCTGCTGGTCAAAACCGCCATCCTGGAACAGCCCGGCGGATTAGTGAAGGGATACCTTTGAAACCGATGCCAGGAAAGCTCCGTGGATCAGTTAACAGGAGAGTTTATAAAAAGCCATGCCTGTCTCCCCCCCCCTCATGCTCCCCCCATCTCTCTTCCTCCATCTCACCAGCCCTTGCTGCCAGCTCGTCCCCGGCT
>KL255593.1:258-12847 GCA_000699545.1 Podiceps cristatus
TCTTCTTGCGCTTTGATGGTTACAAATCGCCCTAATAAAGCAGCAAGGATGAAAAAAGTTCTCGTTTGTACCCAGATTGCCATCATGCCTAGATATTAGACATGTATCCTCCCGGGCAGCAAAAAGCGCGAAGCGTAAGGTTATTTTAGCACCATGAAGCCAGCTGGGGGGTCTTTCTGCCTTTCGGCATCAGGTCCGGGACAAGGTCTGCGAGCCCCTTCGTTCAGCACCAGCTCCGGCGCAGTCTGCAGCCACTCCTTCCAGGGGAGGCAGCTTTAAATAGGAAGAATGCTGCCTCCACTTCTCTTCCTGCCCCTTTTCAGCTCCTTCGGGCTCCTAATCATCCACTCCCTGCCAAGCAACAGCCTGATTGATGGTAAATAACCGAATCAGAGCTGGCTTCACTCTTCCTTGAACTTTTCTCTTTAGGAGTACACTTGCAGGATATTTTCCTCCTGCTGTGCAGCGCATGTGCCGTGTAAGGACCATTTATTAAGAAAGCAAAAGCATAATTCCGTAAGAAGCTGTCGGGAAGAGAAAGCTCCGTTTGAGACGCGCCCAGCCCAGGCTTCCCGGGAACAGCCCCGTTGGGAGCCGACCCCCTCACTCGGGACTCCCAGCGTGCCGGGGGGAGGCTTTCCTCCGCTCCCGGTGGCTGTCCCCGGCCTCGCCGTACCTGCCAGTCCCTTGAGAGGGGCCACACAGCTACCAACGCAGCTGGTCTCCAGAACCTGGAAATAACCACCCTCCCCACCCCCCCAGGGGCTCTGGATAATCTTTCCTCAAATACTTACTGTGCTCTATACTTACTGCCCTACCCGTTGGGAAAACGATTGCAAAACTCTGGAAGATGCTCTACATTTTTAACAGCAGAATCTGAACTATCCAAATTACCTGCTTTTCTCCGAGGCTCTCTGCCCCTGTTCCCTGACAACTGGAAACCTACCTAAACCCCAGCCTTTAACAATACACCTTCATTAGCATTTTAGCGTTGGCATAAAGTAAATCTCTTTTGTGGATCACTTACAACTTGGAGTAGGATGCTAGATCTTTTTTTTCTTCCCCCAGCATTTATGGTCTGTGAATCTCCATCACTAATCCCCTCCTTTGCTAAGGACTGGGGTCACCTATTGCTGCTACAGGGAAAAACGCACATCCAACTGTTGGAAGGTTTTCTATCTTCTGCCATTTCAGCTTGAGAACAATCCCGTTTGACGTGGATGCAGTGAGAAGTAAACCTCTTCGCCTGGATTCATGCAGGTTGGCAACACTCTGGTTATCACAGCACAATTTAGCACTTCTCAGTGACACTGAATCCTAAAGCCTGTGAAATTTTCTTTTTTCTCTTCAAAAAAGCAGCATGCCCAGTAGAGGAAAGGTAACCCAGAAAATGGTATAGCACTGCAATGCTGTATCATACCTACTCTAGTAGCAAAACCAGAGATTAATGTAAAAACATGCTGAAAGAGAACAAAATGAAAATTCGCTCTCCTGCACCAAGCCATCTTGACACAAGTCAAACCCCTATGGGATTTCACTGAAGGAGCATAGTATCCCACAGCCCCTATTGCTCAAGAGTGGTAACTGTAAGAAAGAACAAGTATCGAAGCTGTGCAAGCCACTGCAATTTCCTTTTGAAAAGCAATCATAATCATTGGTAAGTATCTGCTGAGTAACTCAGAACTGGAAAAACAAACATTAACATTTATTAACCTGAGCAGTCATAACTGAAATTCCATTTTGACAGGTTCATGGGTACTTGCACTGGTTTACTACTCTCAAAAGTCATATATTTTAGATGTCATACTTCAGAAGAATTCCAGGAAATCTCCATTGAAAGCTGAAGTTACATGATGCTGGCTAGAAATATCAGGTGCTTTAGACGATGTATCTAGCTTAGGACCAGATCTGACCTTTGCCATTTGCACTGTTCTATATGCACATAAGTTATGAGAGCAGCAAACAAGAAAGCTTGCAGCCATAACGCAGCATGCTGCCATTGCTAAATCATCACATGAAATTACACGATACAAAATCACTCTATACATTCACAAACCACAATACCCAAGGTTTCCCACAGTTGGAGGTAACCTGTCACAGTATTAAATACAGCAATATTAATAATTTAGGAGGAGAAAGGCTGAGATCATGAACAGTTTTGAAAAGTCTCCTGTGCTCATTGATGAAAAACCATTACGACAGACATGTAGGTGTTTCTGTACTATATGCTACTAACTATACAGTATTTACGTGATATTTCTTATAATAAAGCTGACAACTGCTCAGAAAACTCACAGCTGAAAGACCTTCATGCAGCCTGGGCAAAGCTCCAATGAAACCATAGGGAATTCAGACTCTACCACAGATTCATAGAAATGATAAAACTTGCCTTACAGTTGCTAACTTTGTCCTCAAATTGAGGTAACAAGTGCTCACACTTATTTCCCAAAGTCTTAAGTCTGCAACAGGTTAGTAAATGTTTAGTGTATTAACAGCAAGAATAAGCCTTACAATAATTCTCTCTTATAGCCTCCAAGACAAACACCAGAAAAAGAACAGTACAGAATTATGGTGACATTTCTCACTCCCCATCAGCTCATTGAGGGGGAAAAAAAAATAAAAAAATAAAATCAGAAGGGTCACTTTTACCATTTTCAATAGAACTTTTTTTCTGAGGACTTGGAGAGATTTTTAATGGTACCTTCTGCCATTTCAAGCCTAGCCTCTCCTTTGGAGAGATTCCTACAGCAGTATCTGAAAGTTACCCTTCATATCTATTCCTGCCTTGGTCTCACCAACAAATTATGCCACATAACTAAAACAGATGAACAACGGAATACAAAAGGATGTAAATTGCTTAGTGAATCCATTCCCTTATGGCTCCTTATAAATACTTCCTTTCACCACAGATCTGCATTTAAAGATGTTTTCAATTTTATTACAAGCATCATAAGTAGTCATTAAGTCTATAACTTTTCATTTAAACAAATTCATTTCTAGGCCTAAGCTATTTGATAGCATCACACTGGATACGAGTGAGAGAAATTCTTTAGTTATCACCACTGTAAACTAAGTAATTAAGAGTGGGCAGATAAATAATTTCAAGTATGCTCAGTGTCACGTCCCCCTCTCAGTAGGGGAGGGCCAACATTGCATAGAATAATACTGTATATTTATATGGCAACTTCTCTCTAAACATTTTTCACTTTTTCCATAGGTTTTAGGATTCCGTAAGAATGGAGGCATGTGGAATTTAGCATATTAGCCTAAGGTCATACATTCGGTAGAAGTAAAGCCAGATACAGACTTTTTGGAGCTCATTTCTCTTCTGTGCCAAGGAAAACTTATACAAGATGAAAATTCCTTAGGAGGAGAATCCGGGGCCCTGATTCCTGCAGTCGATTCCCTTCCAATACACCTTTAATCTATTCATTGTTATACATTAAGCTTACGGTATGTAACTAACCCAAATTTAGCAGACAGAGCCGCTGCAGGAGTGGTAGGACTAAATACACTCCTCTTTCCAGCTACATCTCACTAGAGCAACAGATCTGGAAACACAGGACACAAAACCAGTCTATTTCTACCAGCAGGAGATTCTTTGAAATTAGGACAGTCTCAGCTACCAATTTGTGCCTGGCTTCTGACTCCTGGGAGATGAAAAAGTGATATGACATAAAAAGATCACTTTGTCATGCTTCATACTAGAGCAACCAGATGCTTTCAAGTTTGAAGGATCTTTATATGGAATGAAGGGAAACAACAGAACAAGAGCAAAATCCTCGCAGAAAGTGCTCCTTTATGATGTGCTCTAAAAAGTCTTCATGAAACAACAGCTGTCCGCAAAGCTAGGACACTCCTAGAAATGTCAAGATATAGTACTCAGAAAACAAATACAACTAACTACTCCTGAATATCCAGCGTATTGATATCCATATTCCTATGATTTAGCCAATAGGTAGGAACCATATGTTATCTGACCTAAAAATCACATGTCAGGTTCAAAGTTACTCGAAATCCAAAGAGCATTTTGAGTGACAGATGAAGTTAGAGCATACTATTAGGTCATTGTGAGGACTCAGAAATATATTAAAACGTAATTCACGGGATTACACCTTTTCAAAATCTCCAAGTCAAGCCAGAAAAAAAAAAAAAAAAAAAAAAAGTGAAGCAATTATTAGTTTTGAATGCTTCAGAGCATGCATATGTACAAGTAATTAAAATTCCAATATCCACGACAGTCTCTCTTCAATAGACTTTAATGACCTTTCACACTATTACATACAGTGTGACAGTGCTCCCATTTTACATTAATTTGAACTAAGCTGACAAAAAATCCCTTCACATAAATGACCAAGCTATCTGCTACAAATAAGATGCCAGACCAGTCTTTTAGCAGCAAGAGGAAATCAGTGGAATCATGGAAACTGATAAGGAGCTGTACTTGAATTCAAAAAGTATCTTTTCAAAAACGCACAAGAATTTCAAAAGCAGTGTGGTTTCACCAAAGCAAGCTTAAGTCAATGTGAGATTTGCTATCAAATTTTATGTAGGCAGTTAAATCCACAGTAAATCCTGTTTGAAATTTCTACCTTGTATAAGTTCTTCGATCACACACTTAGCAAAAAAAAAAAAAAAAAGGTAGCAAATTGACATGCTACATTATTAACTCACAAGAATATAGTCCACAAAAATTTTTATGCTTATTTCTTTGACTTAACCATTAAAATGAACATGACTGAAATAATGAGAGAAAAATAGTACTTTTCCTTTTGAAGTGTGTTCAGTTTGCACTTTTATGACCATTTACTGCATAAGGAATCAGTTTTCTTCTTTTATACAGGTCTTTCTCATAGCAAAAGGACAGAAAACTCCATTATTTAAAATAATATAACATGAAACTACACAAATTGGCAAGAATATAAACAGAGGCACATGATATTACTTTAAATTGGATCTTTAAATGGACTAGATTCCAAACTTCTTCATCTCAAAATCCTAATTTTCCTAAAAAAAAATGAGAAATCCAAAAAAAAAAAAAAATAGCATCAGCTAAAACTTTTAACAGTGCTACATCAGTAATGTTAGTGCCTATTTTGCAGGAGAATTTTCCCATCAACTTTTGGGTAGGAAGATTTAATAAATGAAGTCCTTAAGACTTAAGAGGGAGGAAGTGTATCTATCTTGGTTTCATTCAGACTTTGAAATGCTGTTTTCAGTTAGTTTTAATTTGGGGAAGTAGGATGATACTTTGCTTTTAAACTGCTAGTGTGGGGTCTTGGATTATGTCAGTCATCGTAAATCTGCTTTTGCTATGGCAAGTCCAAACCCAATAAGCTCAGTAAGGTTATTAGCACTGGTAGCCTTCCCTTCAGAATGTCTCAATTAAGTTAAAGTCAACATTAGTCTTAGCAAAAAGTCAAGAATAATCAGGGAAAGTCTTGCATGAAGTCCTTCTGTAAATTATTATTTACCTAGAACAGGAAAAAAAGCACCATTATTTCATTGTTTATTACAAATTCACTGTCAAGCTAGTTTTTTGTCAGCCTGTGAACTGATTAAGTGAAAACATAAAGAAGTCGCAACAAGCTACCCACTTAAATGGGAAGGGCAAATGCTAATCTGTAATTCAAACAGGCCCCGAATGATGATAGACTTCCACCTTTTTTTTAATATTGAATTCATTTACCTTGGGACCCTAAGATAGTTTACTTTGTTTTTTTTTTTTTTTTAATAGACTGTAGATTCGTGAAAAAAAAAAAAAAATGTAGAGTAAAAGTCCTATCCAACAAACAGACTCCCCTCTCTCATCATTTTTCTGACCCAGGGAACTAGTGAAATCAATGGGGCTGTGAACAGGGAATTTGGCAGAAAGTTCATTTTCAACCCTCTTCTCTTTTAGGAATAGGTTTGTTATAAGCTGTGTTGAGGCTCGGGGTTACTTAATCACCACCTCAAAGCTATATCCACTGTTTTAAAAGAATACTACAGTGTTTGTTTTATACTCATTTCACTGGCATTCCTTTCTTGAAAGATCTACGTCTAAGACTCTACGGAGAACTATCTGGTCTTATTGCCACAGGTATCAGACCACTGAACTGTGCTTTAATATGCTCAGTGCAGCCCCAAGCACAAAATAAGCCCTTTGGTAACATGTGACCATGTCCTAGTATAACACAATTTAAACTCTAAAGGATATGTTAACTAAGGGCATAATTAAAATCTTATTTATTTTATCCATTGTTGTTGCCATTACTGCTGTTATTTAAATGGATGCAATTAGTGCAGGTTTCACATATTCAAAAATATGACAGAATTTATTAAAATGAAAGGAGCATTAATGACCCCACTGAAAAGACAGGAAGATGAGGTGGAGATCAATTAAACACTTGCTGCTGATGCCCTTACTAAAAGCTGCGTGCAGATAGAACCCTATATTGACTAGTATTTATTTACAAGCTAAGGACCTAAGCGTATGTTTCCTCAGAACCACCAGAAGTAAAATAGCTGTATTATCACAAGATGCTTCCTGGACCTACGTTCAGCTATCCTGACTGTATAACTGTTTCAGTTTGGGTAAGAAAAGATCATATGATTTCCATTTTTGGTCTCATGGACTAACATAACCTGCAAATAAGCTGCATCATAAATATACAGGCCAATTTTTTTCTTTTCCTTATCATTACATTTTCTTTTTTTTTTTTTTTTTAAAAAGCATTGATCTTCAGCCTTATAGTTAATTCAGAGGAATATACAAAGATGAGAGAGTCTTTTACGTGAGACAGGCCTGGGGAATACAGCATTTAAATCTGTAGCAAAATTCTCACCAACAATAAGAGTAAGAAGTTCAGGTTGCAGTCTTACATAGCACATTGCTTCCAAGTTACATCTTATTTCCTAGCAAAATAAAAATGCTGAAAAAAACCTGTATACACTGTGTGCCAATTAACAGAGTTGGCCTACAGATTTGAATTGAGAATGGCTATAGCAGCAGCAGCACTCCAGGAGGGACTTTAGAATCACCAGGCTACTCACAGTAAATGTATGTTAAAATTAATCTTAGAGGGGAAAAAAAATATAAATATATATAACGTTCCAAGGAAAGCTAGTTATTGATCAAGCTCTACAGACTAAGCTGCCAAATAAGATAAACCCCAAAGTAACCAAACATACTGGAATTTGTCTCTTAACCTAAACACGAGACTTTCTCAGCAGTTGCTCTTGGCCGGAGCCTGCTGGCTGCCAGGGAGCTATGGGGAACCACCCTGGGTGTTCTGCAGAAGGCACTGTCTTAAGCAGATGAGGCACTGTGCAAGCCAAAAGTAGAGATGGATCCAAGGAGAATTTCCCCTCTCAGGAGGGAAACAGCCACTGAACTAAAGAGTGTTTCTCCTCCCCCATATTCATTACTACATCCATGTGAAACTAAGTGCCTGTGACTGTACACACACTATAAAGTAGGACTGAAGGGATCTGTTTACATAGGATATTGTTTCCCATGTAAAAAACAAACCAACCAACCTACCTTAGCATACATTTAGTGAGTCACACATTCAATTTACATTTGCCAGAAAATCTTCATTTTTAATTCTACTGGTTTTGTCCTGGATAGTCAAAGAGCATTTGATTTTACCTACCCTCTAAAATTGGGAAAGGCCTCTGCTCCATTAACAAAAGGAACTTGGCTTGCTCAGAGCATCTTATTGGGATTGCTCATCTTTTTCTAAGGTAATCTTCTTAAAACACATTATTTAATATGTTTAATATTTTGTAACAACAAGAAAGAAGAAAGAGATTTAATAATTTGGGGGCAGGTATCCTCAACACCATATCAAAGCAGTAGACACTGGTGATGGATTGGCTCTGTTGAAATAGTTCAGCTACAGAATTCACATTTTCCCTCTTGATAGACGTTTCTACCCCTGTCTAACAAATAAATAGAAGAAACCACACGTACACCTCATCAGTATATCAGCAGCCCTAGCAAGCCAAGTCAGGGCTACTTCAGCTATTTGTAGGCCTTTCTCTTCCACATGCATCTTTGTTTCCTTCATACGAAGGGTGGCCCTTCTCTGCACACGTCGAATCTGGAGCACTTCCCATGACGCACCAAACCAGCTGCACGTGGCCAGAGCGACAAAGGGTGATGGTCAGTCTGCACGGGCCCCACCATGAGAGACGTGTAAGGAGGAATTAGATAAACACCTGCCAGGAATAACGTGGATAGGGTTTATCCTGCTTTTAAGGATGGGAATAGACTACATGATCTTTTTAAATTCCTTCCAGCACTGTTTTTCTTCCAGCAGGAAAATGTGATTTATATACTGACTATATTCTCTCTCACAAGAGAGAATGTCCTCTTCTGGAAAACAGGATCCATTTCTATCAGACAGTAAGGTCTGATAAATGGAAAACCAGGGAATGAATAAAACCCAATTTAAAAGCATTCTAAAATAAAAATTAAAAAGGAAAACTTGTCTTATATTTACTATTTTCCATGTTGATATAGACATTCCATTTCTCTTTCTTGGAAGCAGCAAGGAACGAACTGTGTCAACATTGACCAAATTATGGATGATTAATAGAAGAAAAGGAAATAGCAACAACAGCAGAAGGAAGTAATGGAGAAAAAGGAGCAAGAAAGGTAGAAGCATTTGTGTAAGTCAAGGATACAAGACTTGAATTTATGCATCACACTTGCACAAAGCTAAAACAAGAAAAATTTTGTCTAAGAGAGTTATAACTCTAGCACTGTGGGTGTTGGTGTCACTGTTAGAGCTATAAGGCCAGGACAACATTAGATAAATGTCAGTACAGTTACCTGATTACTTATGCTAGATTCAAATACAGAATGAAAACCAGATTTATTGAGGAGAAAGGTTCATTCTGCCTCCTTTACTTTTCCATTTCCTTTCCATGCTGTCTTCTTTCCAATATTTTATAGCTTTTCTGAGCTTTATTGCACTATGATTTGAATACATGTGTGGAGCACATTTCCCACTGCCTTTACAGATTAAGTGCTAATTTAAAACATAGTTTACTCAGAAACAATCCATCAAGTTTACATTTAATTTTTGCTGTTAAAAAACGTGTTAACTGAGCCTTTTTAAAAATTTTATTTAGAACTCATCATAAGGTAGGCTTATTTTCAAAGCTATGGCCCATCAGCAAGTGGATTTTCATCTGGTTAATGGGCTGAAACAGCTTGTTCAGGGGAATACCTACCCTCCATAATCACTGGCATGCTTTATTTTGCCTCAACCGATTGCTTCCATGGCGTATTTCAGGAAAGCAGCCTCTTACGCTTTTAAAGAATGATAGCTCAGAGGAGCCCGAGATGTTTTATACAATAGCTATTAATGCTTAAAGATCATTTTACATTTCCTCAGTAGCATAACTTATTTGTTTCTCAAAGATCCCAATACCCCATGGCAGGTAAAATCTTGTTAGTTATGTCATTTCAGACAACAGCTAAAATACTTAGTGGCACTGCAGCACATGAACACAACCTCACCTGGTAACCCAAGCCCCGCTGTTTCAGTAATGGGTTGGTTTAAAATACAGTCAGAGATAAGTAACAGCCACAGTGGGCGACTGGACTTCTTTCCCCTCAACTAACGACTGTTTGATAGATTTAGAGTTCTTGTTAGAAAGCAAATAAAGGATTTATATTCAAGTACTTTAGAAGTACTATGCCACATCACATATACTTTCCCTTCAAATCTCCCAGAACATTGTTTTACTCCCGCGTTAGTTCAGCACACAAGTCTAAACACCACTATGCAGAGCCAAGATCACACAGACTTTGCTATGTTAAAAAAACTCTCAGACAAGATGTGGGCAAAACCCTCAGAGCTCTTTCACTGTGCCTATTTCCACCACCTAAGGTGTTTTCCGTGTGGACCCCCTGACCAAACCTCCAGTCGCGTGGAAAGATACCCGTCTTTGCAGTGTGCCACTGCAAAGAGGTGAGCAGCCTCCCACAGCTCGGCAGGAACACAGCCCTGCTGGGCCAGGCTGCTCTGCAGGTCTGCAATAGAAATTCCGATTTCTAACACCTCCTGTGCCCAGGTTATCCCATGCCCACTACTTTATAGTTCTAATTGTCACATATATTCACTTAATCCAAGCACAAACACATCCAATAAAAACTTAAGTATAGGTAGGAGTTAATTGCAACTTGGGTTTCTTGTAATCATACCTGTTGGTTAGAGATGTCTCATATTGTCTTATTTTGATTATGGTATTCCTAACATTCTTTCAGACTATTTTCCAAAGGATTATTTGGCTTTCTTTATTTAATGTGACCTCGTATGATATTGTCTCCTAAACACATTCCCAATCATATACTTATTAAGAAAAGAGGCCTAAATAGAAAGTACTTGATGTTCCGCCAATTTTAGGATACCAGGAATGCAATGTTTGATTATAATTGACTATTTTTATGCTTATATTTAAACATGTCATATACTGGGTAAAAAACAAAGGTGAAAACGCTGTTTCAACTTCTTCCACATACTTCCAACATTCAACACTGCAGTAATTGTCCTATGAAGAGCAAAGTTTAATTTACACGAATGATTCTTTCAAGCAGGACAGAACAGACACTTTTGCTTAATGTCAATAAAAACTTATCTTTTGAAACTGGAATTAAAGCTTTACATATCTATAATTATTTCGGATACACTTATAAAACAAGCAATAGAAAAATGTGGCAATTCATATACACTTTTAGTGAAGGTGGATGAATTTTCCAGATTTTTCATTTGCTTCTTGCAACTCTTTTTAGAAATCCTAGCCCTATTCTATACTGAGAATAAAGAAGAAATTTTAATATAAAATCTTGACCTCATTTGTTTGCATTCAAGAAGCCTGTGACAATGTCCCTCTGAAGAGAAAGCAAACACTTATGCGTCAGAGATAAAGCCCTGTCATGAACTAGACATTGAATCCAGCCTTATCTTTTAATACTCTCTTAGCAATAGTTGTCAAAACTGTCACAAGCCCTGCTGAAGTCAGTAGGGCTCCATGGAAGTGTTGACTCAAGGATATGGCAAAGTCTTCAAAAGCCACTAGCATTTATAGACAAGTATTCCTAGGGCTTGCACATTCTCAGACCTTGCTTAGTTCACTTAATATATCTTCTCTTTTTCTTTTTTAGCCTTTTTGAAATCTTAGGTTCAGGTTTGTACACAAGCTTTTCTGAATAATCTTGTAAGAGTACTCTAATATTAGAAAATATAGAGAAGGAGAGGGTAAGGAAAAAAAGTTACCCCTAACCTCTCCTCAGTGCCACAGGCTCTTAAGAACACTATTTATACTCTTGTAAGAGAATCACCTCTCTTATACTGTATAATAAAGCTGTTTCCAATCAGAGTAGAACCTACTGTACTGCAGCTTCGATACCAGTACTAGAAGAAACTCAGCCCACTGACCTGCTAAAGCATGTCCTTTTATAGGACTTCCACCACGTTTGAAAGCAAACAACTTGTGTGTCAACAGTGAAATAGAGAGATACAGATTCTGTGGACAAAAAAAATAAGGCAGATGGAACCTTTTACATTCTCCGTAACCACAAACTGAGGTTATGAGACCACATGTTATGATAGTCTCGTAATGGCTATTTGAATGTTTGCTGCTAAACCTAAAGCAAAGAATTTTAAGAGCCCACTATCTTACATAAAGGCTATGACAGATCATCAGAAGACCAAGCTGAACTTAACACACACATGGACTAGAGGAAGTACTTAGGGTGGCACACAGATGAGTATTTCCTTTGGCAAAGAACAAGTCTGTATAAACAGGAACACAGCTGAATCCTGTGCTTTTTACAGGGTCTGAAGTATCTAAACTAAAAAAAAAAAAAAAACCACCAAAAAAAAAAAACAACCAACACACAACAACCCCAAAAACCACACCACCCAAAAAACCCCCCTAAAAAAAAACCCAAACCACACCAAAAAAAACCCCAAACCCTAACAAAAAAAACACCACAAAACACATTACCCCAAGTTATACTACACAGGAAAGAAAAGAACAGATACATAATTTAGAATGATTCCTTTATTTTCATGAAGCTGGATCATTTTCAATAGCATCATCCCTCAGTGCTTATTGTAATGTTTTTGAAACTCTAGATATCACATGTTGTACTCAAAGGACCATTAGTTTCTCCAAGAGTGGATGTTTCAGTAAATCCCTCAATCCATCTAAAGACTGTTTGCAATTTCTTATTTCCGAGCTTTATTTGTCACATTTTCATAGTCAGATTCAAGCCAGCACTAAGTGTCCTTTCTGAACACAGAGGTCAGTGAACATCAGAAAAGCTGAAGACAAATGTTGCTTTTCTAATGCTGCTGATGACTCAAAGAAACTGCAGAAACAATTACTTTAAGTGATACTGCAACTTAAGTCTCTGATACTTACCAGCCTTCATGGAAATCCTTCTCCACTGACTATAAGGATATCTAAAAAACAGTTTTGTCTTTTGTTCACTCACATTTATGCAGGGGCTACTAGAAGGCTTTAATCCTATAGCTTGGCTTCTCTACAATATTCCTTCCTAAACATACACAGAATCATAGAATCA
>KL255595.1:5163-18808 GCA_000699545.1 Podiceps cristatus
AGAAATTAAAGTTGAGTTTCCCCAGGTACTGCAGGTGCATGGTTGTCTGGGTGTAAGGCAGAGCCGCCCACTCCCTAACTGCTGCATTTGAGTTGCCAATTAATAGCTTCTTTAAGCACAAAGGATGCTTAATCAACACAGTCATTAGCATGCATCTCTGCTTTGGTGTGAAGGGTAAGACCAAACTCAAAGAAAATATTTGCCTCTGGCAGTAACTCCACTTTGTGTTCTCAAAGGTTGTGGGGATCCAGCCATGCCCTGCGTGTGAGGCGGTGGGAGAACCCCGCACGCCTGTGGGTCCCAACAGTGCTGCTGACACCAAGCAGCACGGGGGCCAGCCTCCATACTGATGCTCTCACCTGAGGGAAAGCCCTCTGGCTTAGGAAGATATCCATGTGTCCTCCTCCCCCATCCCTCCCAGTTCCAATACATTAGCAAAAATAATTAAAAGCACAGTTGCTTTTAGTCTTGCCCTAAGCAGTCAGGTGAAATCTGTTTCCTCACTGAATTGATTCTCTTTGAGTGCCTGGTGGTTTGTAACTTTAGGGTGTCATTAGTCTAGCAATCATTATTTGACAAAAGCATCTTCACAGACAAAAAGAAAACAAAATAGCTTATAGTATCATGCCAAAAAAAAAAAAAAAAAATAACACTATCATTGTGAGGTGCTGTGTGGACGTTTGGGAGTCTTGCTTCAAGCAAGGGACAAGGCATAGTTGATCGACATGGGGCCTTCACTCAAAAGCTGTTCAAATATTCCACAATGTCTATTACGTCTTCACCGCACAGCCCCCCTGTGAGACTGGCCTGTATAATTGGCCTTGTTTTACAGCAGGGGGAAGCGAATCACAACGGAGGTGAGTGACTTGCCCAAGGTCACAGGAGAAGGCTGTAGCACAGCGGGGATGCTGAACCAGGATCTACAGCAAGTGCAGCTTGCGCTCAACTCTCCTGCCTCTCTGCTGCTCACTCGAGTTGTTGGAGCTGATCAAAGAATGGATGGGGGGAAAAAATCAGATTTGGGTTTCTTTTTTCATCCAAAAGAAAGCCAATTATTTTTGTCAAGGACTCCTTGCAGCCGTTTTGACACTCTCTCCCCAAAGGATTCTCTGGATGTTTTTTGCTTGTTTGTTCAGCCGTGTTCTGCAAGGAGGAGAAGGGGGAGGCTGGGTAGCTCCAGAGCCGTCTGGGACAAGGCTGAGTATTTCATTCCCGGGGGAAAGTAATCTGAGCTGTCCCCAAGCAAGGTGGCGATGACCTTCCTCTTTGCATTGGCCCAGTTGGATTGGCCACAGTTTCTTTACCATTCCCTGCCTTGTCCATTCCCACCTACCTAACCGTGACCTATCCCACCCAAGGGGATAAAGTCTCGTAAAAGGCTGCCTTTTCTGCATGCTGCTGCCCGGGGTTTGGGGCAGCCAGAGGTCACACCACACTCTCTCTTGTTCTCATCCATGCCTGTATGAATTAATTTCAAAGCACCACTGCTTTATAAGCACCTAAGGAGTAGTATTCCTAGTGCATAGGTAAGAAAGTGAGTCAAAGGGAAGTTACTTGAATAAAGACATGGTGTACACCAATACCCTTGGCATGGGTATTGATCCTAGTATAAATAAATAGAGGGAGAAGTAGAAAAAGCCACATAAAAAAAGACACATTAAATTTCAAGTTATATGGCAGGGTTAGATCCAAATAGTACCAGGTTCTGAGCTGCCTGCCACCTACTATGCCCTAATGCTTTTGGAGCTGGCCTTGTAAACTGATCAACCACTACAGGAATTCAAGAGAGCCTATTTCCTCATTTTCACAGCGCAAAGAGTGCTCTGGCAGATCACAGAGCAGGAATATATGGAGTTAGAATCCCTTTCAGGGAGCAGATTCCTTTTGTGAAATTGGTGCTCAATTTAGCTGTCACTGCTATAAGGGAGAAAGATGCAGAAGCAACTTTTAAGTCCACCAAACACATCCCTTTAAGCAATCCGTGCTGTGCCAACCAGTTTTATAAAACTCTGTATTTCATCTAAACTCCATTTAAGTCTAAATAATATGAATGCCCTGCTATGGTATTTCCCTTCTCGCTGCTGATAATTACCAAGTTATTTCTGCTATAAACAAAGCAGTGTTCTTCTCTCTCTGTGTTATCATACCTGGTCCCAGAGCAGTTTACTTTTAAACATACCAATAAACTGCACTGAAGTCCACAAGACTGTTTGAATACTTAAGTGCCTCCCTGGATCAAGATGTCAGGATCTTGTAATGAAGTGTTTACAACTTTGCAATTATTTCCATGGTGACCAAACCGTGACCTCCAAAAATGTGTATACTTGGTGTCCCTAAATAGTAGACCAGGAAAAGTGGGGATGGAAAAAAAACCCCTGTGTAAGGAATGATCATCATTTCCCATTTAAGCCCCTTGAGCAATTCAGTCCTGGCTCATTTTTACGGCATTGAGATGGATTCTCTGCTGTCATTCCGCTCCCATCAGCAGCTGGGGGCAGTTGCAGCGGGGATGCAGAGGACTGGACTGAGATTGTCACTTGCTGGCTGGGCCTGCTGGAATGTAGCAGGAGGATCTTTCCTTTGTGCAAGTGTCGTTGTGCGTTACATCTCTGAGGTCAATTCTTAGCTCAGATTTTTCCTTCTGGTGCCTGTGTCTTCAGGTCATCTGCACTTAAGAGGAAGCAGTGCATAAGCATCCAAGGAAAAAAGCTGTCCGAGTGTATCTTGTTTATTAATATTTACAGCCATCAGCATAATTCTGCAGGCAATCTAATCTCAAGCAGCTTTGAAATTCAGTGCTTTTGGGGCAGCGTTTCCCATCAGAAACAGAAGTGTGCGCTCTGATTTGTAGAAAGGATTTCTCTTCCTCTTGAGATAAAAGAAAAAAACCAACAGCAACACAACACAAAAACAGGCTCCCACTTTTCTCAGCACAGAATTTATTTTGTTATTTAATGAAATTTATTATCATGTTGTAACATGTTACGGTGTCGTTTGCAGGATTTCTGAAGCAGCTCCTTATTAATCTACCGTAATTCATTTGCCAGATATCTCAAAGCTACTTGATATCACAGTTACTTTAAGGTATGACAGAGTTTTCCTTAGCAACAGGTTGTAATTTCAACCAGGCTGGTAAATGTGAGGTCAGAAGCTGGTTGCTGCAAATCTAGGAGGTTAAAATACACTGCACATTCTTTTGTGTTGCAATACCATCTCAAATCCTGGATGAGCAAAAGTAAATGCTGGGATTTCTCAGAAACAGGTTCTGTCCTCTTGGAATGCCTCATTTAATATTAAATGTGTTTTGTGTTTATTACAGAGGTATTTATGTTGGTAAAACTGGCATTAAAACAAGCCTTCATGTGAGGCAGGCACCTCAGGTGCAGATTTAGTTTCGAGCCCTGACCTGAGCAGGTATCTGTTACATCTCCGAGGCGTCACCGCGGTGGGTCACTGTGGGACGGAGCTGCTGGAACAGTGGTGTCTCCTGAAGGGACGGGGCGGGGGGTGGTTAGCAGCAGCCATCCTGGCATGGGCAGACACCCCAGCCCCAGGAAGCAGCCGGAAGACTTACTTCTGGAGGCTGAACTTAGCAATGGCGAGCACGTAGACTAGATGGCTATCAGCGACCACAGCTTCAGTAAATGTTTGAGTGGGGCCAGGCTGGTGCAAGCCAAAACACAAGAGGTCTTTTGTTAAGCCCCAAATTTAGTGTGTTTGGCTACTGTGGTGATGGAACATACCGGACTATGGCAGCGGCAGCAGTTTCCAGCTTTGGGAATGGTGGAGTGAGCGCAAGGAGGAGATACTTAGCCAGCTGGTGCTTGAAGTCCCATTCTTCACTTCCTCCAAAGGTGATATGGAGGAAAGTTTGCTATTTTTTATATGCACCACTGATGGTAGCACAGGACTCATGGTTATTCCAGCTTTATTTATGGGATGAGCTGTATAAAGGGTAATGAGGACATTTTCAGGCCCCCCCCCCCGCCTTGTATATTCTCCTTCCCTTGAATATTTCTCTTCTTCCATTGGAATGTTTCATTCTCATCTGTTATTTTGTAAGATAACAACCCTTTGCCCAGCTCTATGCATGTTGCCTCTGGGAAGACAAGACATGCCAGGAAGCCAAAAGTTCAGTAGATACCAGTGTGTCGGGAATACGTCTTTGTCCTCAGACGGCGCGTCACGGGGCCGGGTGAGCTCCTTCTCCGCTTGCTGTTTTACCATTCACTCTGGTTGTCCGAACAGAGCAGAGACCCATCAGAATTCAGCAGCAAGCTAGGATAGGAAAAGTTATTGTAAATAACTGAGCTGAGCCCTTAGAAATAAGTTGCTAATGTAAGCAAGATTAACTTTATGTGCTGCCTAAAATGAGATATTAGAGATGATAGGGGAGAGAGAGAAAACTTTCATTTAGATGGAACACAGGACTGATTAATTAAGCAGTAACAAAGAAGGAACCTTGCCTTGAATTGATATGAGGGTTGCAGTGCTAATTTAACACAAAGTACAGCTCCAAATTTGTTATTAAATTAAAATGGCTTTTAAAATTGTTTACATGTTTGGTGTTTTGGTTTTTTTTTTTTTTTCCTTATCTGCTTCTGTGTGGCAAAATGATTATTCTGGCTAGTTAGAGAAACCAATCAGAGCAACAGAAAGTGTAGGTTGAAGGGGGGAAAGATTGTCCTGTTGTGTAATTAAGAAATATACACTAATATCCATGACATCATGAATAAGCACTTCAAAGTAGTAAGTGTGTTCTGTATTGCATATTAAACTAAACAGTTAGCATGCTAACAAGCTACTCTGGACGTACAGTGAAAAGGAAATGACTGCTGCTGGTGGTTGTTGTGGGTTTTTTTTCTTTTTTTTTTGTATTTTAGTCTAAAGATCTGCTCACCTGACTGACAAATGTTATTAAGGAATAATGAGGAAGAAACATTTTTCCTTCTTATTTCTTTCCCCTTTCTTGCAATTTTTAAAGCCATTTTAATTTGTCAGACTTTGTGGTTACCACATACAAGGGAACTTTGCTACCACCATCAAGGTATATGATGGAAATGTGAGACACTGCGTGATAGACAAATCCTATAGAAAGACAGGGAAAATAACCTTGTAGCGACATTGCTTTTTCAGTCTCAAACAAGTTTTACTCTTGACAGAAATGATTCTATGTAATTTATTGTGGGATAGCTCAACAGTAGCAATTTGTCATGCATTGTGATGTAATTTGATGGGTTCATTTCTTAAATGAGTTATGGATTATGGATTACCTCTGTATATCAACAACGGAGCTGTATCTTTTATGTAAATATTCCCTCAACTTTTCCTTCCTCTTCCAATCCATTTTCCGTCATACAGAGATGACTTTTCTTCCATCTAATCTTTCTACTAATAAGGTGTTTAATAATTTAGCAGCCTAAAAAATGAGCATATTTCAAAGGAGTTGGTATCAATGGTAGTGTAAAAGCCCCAGGCTACAAAAATGTGGATGAGGCTACCAAAGTTTTAGAGTCAGGATCCCAACTGTCTTTCTGCTTCAGGCAGCTATTTTATTAAAGTTGGTATTAAACAACACCACCTAAGGCCTGATTAACAATTTATGACTTCCTAAGAAGGATTAGCAGAAGCCTATCATTTTTATATTTAAATCTTAATTTGCATCTAAGAGAAACCATACCAAGGTTTACTTTTTCATTATTTATTATTTTTATTATCACTATTGCTGCCTCCAAAACATTGCTTATGTGAACATTGCAGGCACCAGTTTGTTGTACTGATCTTTTAGTACCCCACCCCCTCACACATGGCAGAGGAAAAAGTGACCTCTTGCATCACACAACAGGCTCGATCCTGCAAAATGACAGCTTTTGCCTCTTCCTGGGCTCAGTTGCTTTTCACTGTCCCTGAAGCCCATTGGGATGGAGGGCGATCGGCACTTGGCAGAGTCAGGCTGAGATCTGCAAGACCAGGAGCTGAATGTTGTGCAGCTACCATTACTTTAGAGAATGAAATCCAGATGTACATGACCACGGCTTGCTTGACCTACCTTCCCAGAGAGGAATTTTCCTTTTTGACATTTACTTTGTGCAACTAGTTGCATCTCTGTCTCAGTGATGTTTTTCTATAAGCCTCCCAGCCCTGCTTATTAGGTTACTGCTGGGCAGCCTCTGCTTGGAGAGGAGGCAGGGAGTGATCCTGCTGCTATATTCTGGGAAGCAATGGAGCACGATCTGTCATTTCTTGCTGTTAGAGAGGCAGCCCAGGAACGAGCATGCTACCAGATGGAAGGGGATGGGGAGTAGATATCAGTAAATCTGCTGGCCAAACTTCGGTCACTCCCCTGAGTATAGAATCAGGCCAAAGATGGGCAGTTTAGTGGAACAGATTGGAATTTATTCCACTTCTGGCAAACCTATTTTAGATTTTTTTTTTTTTTATGTTCAAATAGAAAATAATAACTATGGTCTATTCTGTTAGCCATTTTCAAATTGACCTAGTGCCCCCCCTTGACTTTGTCTTCTCCAAGTTCAGCTGCTTCAGAAAATTGTATGGTGTATTTTCTCTTGTTTCCCCCCTCTGTATTTCCATTTCTGATGCTCTTCAGTGGATTTAACACTCATTTCATCAAGGGTTGGATGTGGTGGTCGTAGCCCATAGAGCTAAGGGAAAAGATTGTCAGCTAGGGGCTATGAGCTCCGCTGGCTCACAGCGAAAGACACATTATTTTTGTTCTCTTGAGCTTCCCTAGTCAGTAAGACACTAAAAGGCTCAAAAGAAATGCTGATACTTAAGCATCTTCATTGCTTTATTTGAACTCTCAACATCTCCATGGCTTTTCTTTTAATCAATAGCTTAGTTTTTGTCTTGGACTCGAGGGCTTTAAGTTTTAAAGTATCAGAGCCATAATCTGAAAACTGCTGGTTCTTCAAAGCAAAAATGAGCATTAACACATTCAGAGGAAGGTTTCTTATTTTCCTGTCTTTTCAGGATGTCATAAACTTAATTTTAGTTTTAGAGCTGCATTCACACTATAAGGATCCGCTGTTAGAAGGACTCTGAGAACTGCAATCAGAATGTTTTCTTGTGGTGCTTGTGTTCAGCACGTGCTTGTGGGCCATTACTGTCAGTGGGATTTAAGCAAATACTCAAAAGGTTGTGCTGAATCGGGGACTGAGCAGTACCTGCAAGGAATAAGGCCCTTAGATTCGGGATTAGCAACACTCAAGGTTTCTATCTTATCCTTAGTTCTGACTGAAATTTTATCTAGTCACATTCTCAGTCAAAAGATGACAAATGAACATTATTCCATTGACTTCCAGGGACCTGTAGTGATAAACATGAGATGGACCAAGCAAGCAGAAGAAAACGCATGAATAAATTATCAATTGTGGAAATGGCCATGAACTGAGAGCCGCTGCCCCCACTCTTTCATCTCCAGTTAACAAAATCCTCGGCCATGTAGCCAGAGAGCAGGAGTGATACCACGGGACTTCTGTGCCCAGTGACAGAGCACGCAACAGAGCGAGCAAATAGTTCATACTTAATCTGTGTGATGAATTATTTATCCAAACTATTCTACAGGAACATATTATTATTTATTTGTATTACATTAGTGCCCACAGGTCCTAATTGCGTGAAGCAAAGCTCTAACATAATAGAGTCCCAGCTGGCAAATATATTCAGAGAAATCAGTCTTGGTTGCAGGATTATTTGACCAAAATGTGGCTAACTTCACAGCAAATCCTATTAGAACAGAGTACTTAAGTGAGTTCTACCCTGTAATAGATGTGTAAGTTAAACATGTCAGCTATGCTTTTGTCCAATTAAAGCAAGCTTATTAAAAAAAATAGCTAACTGTCTACTATATTATGATTCATTCTTTAACCACTGGAATGATTTTAAAGTCTTCTGTGTACAGAGTTTTCAGGTGAGGTCAATGTGATTTTTCACTCACAAAACCAGCTTCTTGGTTCCCTTAAATAAATCAGAAATTAAAAAAAAAAAAAAAGAAAAAATATCTGACCGTAACACACGGGAATATATTCTGTGGAGGAACAACATGGTTGTTGCTCCTATATCAGACCTAATATAATGATATCACAATTCTTTGATGAAAAGAAGAGAAAGAACTAAGAACTGAGGTGCAAAACATTTGCTGCGAGCTCCTGGAGCTCAGTGGAGACCCTAGCATGTGCCTTCAGTGGTCTTTAGGGTAAATTCTGCCCTCAGTGTCACACATCTTTCCACTGTATGTGTGGATAGAAGTGTTGCCAGGAAAATGGCCTTTGATTAATTTTTTCATTTAATTCCTATTCTGTGACTGCACAGTCTGAACTAGGCACTAACTAGTGCCTAGTTATATATAAGCTGTTCAACCTCAGGTAATTGGTATTTTATGGTTATTCCAGGTTTCTTTCTGCAGCAAGGGCAAGTTTTGTGGGAAATGTTGGCTTTTGTTCCACATGAGTCTGCAACAGCACACTAGAGTTTGCAGACACGGACATGGAGTATGTGTCAAAAGAATTGCTAGATAAAAAAAATCTGTCAGCACCTGGTTTGTACACATCTCTCAACCTCTACTTTCAGATGCTCATTACTAAACGAGTCCCACCACACACCAATGCACTAAAATTTCTTCATGTGGACATCATTTCCAGGAGAACATGTGGATATCAGCTTGCAATAGAGTGTCAGCTGGCCTGAATCCAAATCATAAAGCCAAGTACCTTCACATGATGAAGGTGTGGAGACTGAACTGAGGTCCATGTTGTGCAAGTGACCTTGTCTTGACATGACCAAATGAGGGAAATGCATGGAGTTCTGACCTCTTAACCTCTGTTCCCGCCTTTTTTTCTGAATCTCTTCAGAATGAGCAGACACTCAGCTCTGCATCCACACACCCCAGCTTTAAATGGGTTACTGATACCCAGGTCTGCACTTTGCAGCTTGAGTCTTTCTGCCGCTTCAACACAGCTCTGAAATGTGTCCCTCCAGGTTAGCTCGCATAAACATAAACCCCCAAATTAGCATCACAAGCAGTCATTGCCCTCAAAAAACAGTAGTTTCCCTGTGCTCGGTGCATATTTGCCATCTGCTAATGCATTAAAAAAAAAGAAAAAAAAAATCTGGGCCAAGTCCTTAATTGGAGTAAATCCATGTGTAACTCTAATAACTTTAAGAAATTGTCATCACCTTTACCAGCTGATGAACGGGCCTCTGCGACTGCAAAGCAGAGGATGCTTTGGCGCATTTGGGCTGTGCATTGTTTCTGCCTGACTGAAGGGATGCCAAAGGGAGGGAGTACATTTTCACGGAGGCAGCCTGCTGGTTGCTGTCTGCTGAGGTGTATACCTGCAAACTGCAAGCCTTCTGCACTTCTGACTGCTTGGATCTAGGCAGAACTCACGTACCTTGTAATATAAATACTCAGCTTTGCTTTCTCAGCTCTAACCCTTCCCATGCAAAGTCAGAGCGTGGATGCTGTGCCAAAAATAGGAAGCTGAACCCTTGGTCCTGTAGAAATGATATCTTTAAAAGCTGTAAGCAAAGAGGGAAAAGGATGTGGGACGATCTCAGGAAGGAGAAGGACATTTTGGTTGTCTGTGGGATTTTTCCTCTATCAGAAAACAAACAAACAAAACCCCAACACCTTAAAAGATTAAAATAAAAACCCCAGTTCTTTTGGACACATGAGTGAGCATTTTGAGTGGACTTCTGCTCAGGATGAGCTGCGTGTGACAGCCAGGCTCAGGGTACGCCATTACTATTCAGGCCACTGGCACCGGAAAAAAATACAGGACTGTCAAGGAAAGACATGTAGAATGGTGTTTGTGGATGAAGCTGCCGTTTAAATGGATTTATAAATAATATGGTTATATTTTCCTTCTTAAATTCTATTTTCAAAAAAGAAAGAGGAAGAGAGACTGTTAGCATTTATCTTTTCCCCACAATACGATGGACTAGTAAATGACCCTGGGGAAAGGATATCTGGGAACAGAACAGAATACACTGCAAAAGCTTTTAACTAATGCTACTTGGACAAGGTAATTCAGTAAGAGTGTTTAAAAGGCCTCACAAGAGAAATTTTGCATCCTTACTTCACAGCTTACCCTCACATGCTTGTCTCTTTCAATAAACCATTCCCCTGCCATTGAGAGCACCTGGCTTGCTGGCTGGTATCACACATCTTTCAGTACGTTGATACCAACGTAGCTGGTATTCCTCGAGGGATTGGCAAGCAAATGGGTTTTGAAAGCCCTCTGCCGTCAAGGCCTGTACTCAAACCCCAGCTAGAACAGATGCCAGCAAGCACCATTAGTACCACCTAATGGCTCCACAGAGGCCTATCTGAGCAAAACAAATATTTCCACTCCCTTTCATACAGAAAAAAAAAAAAATAATACTGGGGGGTTGTATTAATAGCATCATCTGTTGAGAACTTCAGTGGCACTGGCCCATGAACCAGTAGCAGAAGTGGCGTGGAGTACGTCCCTGTAAAACGAGCTCTAGGCTGAGGGAACTCTCACTGCTGCTGTTTACGCATTATCTGTTCTGTGGATAAATAATAGACTGCAGAGGTATTGCATCAGTAGAGAGATTTAAGAGGGTAAAAAAAAAAAAAAAAAAAAAAAGCTCATTCCAAGGTAGCTGGTTTGACTTGGAGACAGGCACAGGAAGGATTCCTGAACTTTTAGGGCCCTCAGTTACTCAAAAAGCTCATAGCCTGGGTTTTCTCACATCTACAGAGAACCACAGACAGGGGAGTCTCTTATCTCAGGGTGGAATTCACTTTTCTTGAACTCTAATCATGCAGTGAAAGACCTGTGGTGAATAGACCTGATGCATTTAGACCACTGGTTTAAATCTTAAAAATTTGACTTGCAGTATCTCCTGCAGTGGAGGGGGAACAGGAAAGAAGGGACAAAAGACACTCAGAGTTTTGCAATCATCCATTAATTATCAGGTATTAAAAAGGAATTGGATAACTCAAGGTTTAAGTGTCAGTGCCCTTCCTTTCACAAGTAATACTTATGCTGAGTTCATTTTTTTTTTTTTTTTTTTTAATAAACTGCATTTTATCACTACCTTTTAAGGTCTTTATACCCCAGAGCAGATGACTTGAAAATTTACAATGGAAAAATTATTTCATGAAGCCAGCAGTGACTCCCTTGAATAGGAGTTTACAGACCAAGTATTCATCCAAGGGAAAGTTAAAGCAAACACAGGTGAAATTTGTAACAGCTGAGGACATGATGCTGTGTTCTGTCATCTAGATTGTCTGGTCAAAGGACAGGACCCACATTCACTCTTATTTACATTGGATTATTGGTCTTCCCTCTCCACTGGAAATCCTGGAAACATTTTCAATGGACTTCTATGAGTTTGGGGGTTTGAGATTTTACCCATACATTTTGGTGAAATTATTCCCGGCTTATGTGACTAGTAGCAATGAATCAGGCCCTTGTATTTTAGGTTTTTGGTGGTTTTTATTTCCTCTCAAAACCCACTGCATATGTCCTTCTTTGTTGTCCATTCTTAGCATTCATTTTCCTTAAAGCTTTGACTTGTTAAGGTAAAGGTGTTATACAGGAATTTTAGTTTTCACTAAAAAAGTAAAGCTTCTAGCTCTTGCATATAAAGAAAGCCTGGATAACATGAAGTCTATCAAGGGGAAAAAAAGACAAAAGAACAATCTTAAGTTATTTTTAAATCCATCCAAATGATTTATTTGGAGACTTGAGGTTGGCAATACAGTTAATTTAATTGCAATAATTTATTACTTCCTTACTAACTAGTAGCTTATTACATTACCAGCAAACTTATTTCAGCTTTCTGGAGCAAGGCAGATTTCAGGACTCCATCTCTCAGTTCCTATGGTCTCACTGGCTCACCCTTGTACAGTCTGGCCAAAGACATGCAGGTGTCTTGGTCACAAGCGGCTAAATAAAATGGAAATATATCAAGTAAAGGTGAGTGATAATAACTGTAACACTTAGCACTTACACGTTCCTCCGTGTCCAAGTGCTTCGCAAGCAGGAACTAATTATGATATGTTCAGTAGTAATGGTGTGTTCAGAGAGATGCTAAATTGTGTCCTTGCTGTAATATACTGCTATGCTGGGATAGGAAATCATTACATTACAAGATAGAAGGAAGCAGTTTTAGGATAATCCCTCCATAACCTCATGCCCTCATTGGAGAAAGCACACATCTAGACTTCCACACAAACACCTACTCTTTTTTTTTTTTTTTTTTTTTTTCAGAAGAGGTTTATACCTTTGCTTCAGCTGCATCGGTGCAAAGGGGCTACAGGAACTTCTGCCTTTGTCTATTCGTGAAAGGACACAGAAGAAAGGTCGGGAAAACACTTTTTAACTGCCACAGGTTTAAAGAAAACTGACTAACCCCCAAAGAATTTTCAGTTACATGTTACAGAGCAACAAAAAAAAAAAAGGTCCCCTCTTTGCTGCTCTGCTTGTACTGCTGTAGCAGTCATCTTGTGTTTTCTCCTTGAAGTATGTGATGTCACAAAAAATTAAAAAATTACTTGAGCAAAAAGAAATAGGATTTCAGGGACAAAACCAGATTTGTAATATTAACCTGACTATAGCTATGGGTAATAGATAATCTCATGCTTTCTCTTGTGGGAGAAAAGATAGCTTGTTTTAAAAACTCACTCAAAAAAATTTCCCATTTTTTATGAGATGTCTAACAACAAAGAAAAGGAAAAAGCACCATTCACGGATTTTTGCATTTACTTTGTTCTGTATTATAACAACAAAGAAAAGGAAAAGGCACCATCCACAGATTTTTGCATTTACGTATTTGTAGAAAAACTTTCAAGGGGTAATTCACGTTTCGATGTGGTTTTTTTTTTGGTTTTGGGGTTTTTTGGGTTTTTTTAACTTCAGCCGATAAACTTTTTCAGGAATTAAGTCCATTGCATGGAAGAGGTGGTGGCACATGCTCTCTAAGAGGCAAAAGAGGCAACTAAATAGTGTGGGTTGTGCTTTCTCTCTGCTGAACTGACCTCTCCCCAGGCTCCGTGGGGCTGCCCTGGCACTGCTCCTCGGGGGTGCCAGGACACAGTGGTGCAATTGCTGTTACCCACCGGGGAACGATAAGGTCATTCTGGATGAGAGGGAACTATTAACCAACAAAGTATTAGGCATTAAATGAACTTTGGAAATGAACAGGACGGTTCTGTTGACATGGCAAGGCTCCCAAACAACTCATGGCATTTCTGAGCCTGCCCAGCACACATCATTGAAGGAAATTTTGCTTTTCCTTGTAAGGGATGGTGTATAGGTGAGATTCCCTCTCCACGGGTCCTTTGGGCATGGAAGTTCTTAAAAAAATGTGCAGTCACTAAATGGCAGTTGCTGGCAACATTCAGGGTTATGGAAGAAAGTTCCCCTCCCCCAACTTTAGTTTCTCGACATTAAAAATTTATATTGAAATACCGGCCCTGTAAAATCCATTGATTACTTGTTCTAATGCAAGAGAGAAGGCATTTCTGAACCCCTTCAATGTTTATAATATAGATTTAATGAAGGTGTATGCTGCCAGTTTCAACTGGTAACATCTTGGGTTTATCTTCTTTCTGCTGGTCCTTGCTTAAGTGGTGTTTGATGGCAGTTTC
>KL255596.1:4753-19020 GCA_000699545.1 Podiceps cristatus
GGTGCAAGTGCGTGCACAATGTGTAGGTCTCGAGGTTTAAGAGGCAGAAGCAGAAAAGTGTTATGTGGAAATGATTTTGCAGTTATCAGGCTCAGGGGATGACAGCATACAAGAGTAAGAACAAGGTGCTATGTGGCTTTTTCTTCACTGTGAAGTAAAGATTGGCAGCTGGAAGTAAGGCTTACAGGCAGACCTGCACACAGGACCTCTTCACCCAGGACTCATAATCACTACTCAAAGGAAAACGCATTTACCAGTAAAAAGCGGCTGTAGCCATCAGAAGTGTGCTTAAAACACCACTTAAATATCACTTTATACGCTATTACTTGCAAACTGTGGCTTGGTATTAAATTATACTTGCATAGGCTTTTGCTTAGGTGCTGATAATGCTTTTGAGGTTGCATTGGTGAAGAAGAATTTAGGCTGCTTTACAAGAGACGTGACTGGAATATCCCCCGGTGCTGACAGTGACAGGGTGAAAAATTGCAGAACTGTACTTTCTTTCCCCATATAGATTGTAATTTTAATTGTCATTGTGGCCCTTCTGTTTTAATTATGGGACTTCTTTGATATATACCAGGACATCGTATTGAATGAAAATATGGTGCTATAATAGTCTCTTTATAATTAATGACCACATGTAGATCTTGGTGCATAAAAGGAAAGGAATAAATGAACAATTTATTTAACTAGGTTTTGGATTTCTTTCTGTCTTCTAGTGAATATAAAATGATCCTGGGGCTTCTGAGGCTGTTTGATGTAAGAACTGCACTGAATATCTAATAAAATTACATTGGTGTAGATTACAAAACATATTAGGTGGTTTTATTTAAAAATGTTCCCATTACAGACGGTAAATTTCTTCTATTTACCGCGTTAGCCTCCCTCGGCTTCAGATTTTTGAAGCAAATGATCATTTTCTTTATTTGCAAAAGCGTTTAAAAGAAATTAAAGCAGCTTTTACTCACGAAGGCAGCGGGTTTGCAGGTGAGCTCTTACGTGAACTGCAGGTAACGTCTCCTCTGGAAGGTAATTTGTACACCTCTTGCACACTGCAAACAGCCGATCCTCCCCCCCTAACTTTTGCTTTTGAAATACCATGGATTTATGTTCTATTAATTTCTGGCTGAAGAACCCATCCCGTGTGTCCAATCTTAAGCAGGAGGGGTGGTAGGGAAACACAATGAAAATATAAATGACCGGTAGTTTCGTGTTTTTACATAGTCTAGGAAGGAGAAAAAAATCCCCGCCAAAGGGAACCCGCGGGGCGCGCCGCGCCATCCCGCAGCCAGCCCTCGCAGGTTTCCCCCACGCAGGCACGCACAGACTTGCAAATACGCCCGGCTGATATACATTTCAGGAGAGTAGAAGCCTCTATGGATTTCTGAAAAGCAGACATATTTGTCCAGTGTCTGTCAGCGTAAAACTAGAAAATACACCCTGACAAGCTTCTGCTAATTTTATTGCGGCGCGGCGCAGTGTGCATGCATCCTGGGCGGGCTGACTGCAGTTCAATTGCCGAGCAGGATGAAATTGGATCGGCAGAGACAGGGACTACCCTGGGGTCAGCCGCGACCATGCCACTTCCATGTGATGTCTAGTTGGGGTGATGGTGTGTAAATAAACGTGGAGAATTGCAAATCTTGTCATGGCCACGCAGAACAGCTCAAGCATTTAAAGATGGTTGCCCGCAAACCTAACTGGAAGGTGGTTGCTCTGTGTGGTGGCTGAAGAAAAACTCCCTTCCGCGCCCTAGTCTTCTCCTTCCTGACATCTCCGAGAGCACTGACCCAGCACTGCATCGCTGAAGGGATTAATCACCAAATTGTTTTTCATTTTAGCGGAAAGTAAAGAAACTAACTAACCGCGTTCTAATATTGTTCTTTTAAAGCCGGGCTGCGCCGCGGCTGGCAAATGCTTTGTATTTGTGTTATCTGACTTGATTTATTTGTTTTTTAAAATGAGGTGAGGAATCTTAATGTCCTACTGTTTAATGAATTTAGGCGCATTAAAGTTCCATGAGATCTTTTCATTATTATGAACTTTACTAATGTTAGAAAATAAAATATTATAGAATTCACATTTTCTGCTTATGAATCTAATTTTATTTAAATACTACTTACAGTGGTCATTAAAATACACTTAAATTTTGCTACCTTCGACCAGCAAGATGTATTTTTTACCAGTTTTACATTTACACATATCTGTTTTTCTGTTACTTTTCCCACATGACAATTACCTTTCATTACAAATTTATAAAATCATTTACATTTTAGCAGTTTAAATGTTTCTGCTGACATTTTGTAACTATTACCCTCTTCTAGAATGGCATATGTTCAGGCAGTTAATAAAAAATTAAATGGAATAGCACTAGACAAGGTGAAGCTTTGTATCAGAGTGTTCTGCACATTTCTGAAAATACCATCTTTGTGTTGCAAACTGTGAAGTGAGGTTAGGGCTATGCCAATATGTGTATTTGTCATAACTGTCACAGAGTCCATGAACTAGCCAATCATTCCGCTCTTAATTAGACAGTTACATTTTGCTTTTTAGAAAGCATCCTCATGTAAAATGGTGTCTGAGATTCCAGAAAGGTGCTTGGAGCAAAGGGGGCAGAGAATACCAGCATCAAAACACTCTTTATCTGGACGAGGCAGAGTTTTTAACTGCTGCCTGACTCCTCAACGAGGGATATAGATCGTATGCCACTAGGAATCCTCTCTGATTTTAAAGGCAGGAAATGTCCTCTTAGACTGCTTGAGGAAGGGGAGAAAGAAACTGCTTATGTATAGGATATTTAGGTACATGCTGTATCTGTAGCATAAACAGATTAGAATGGCTACGTTAAAAAAAAAAGAGAGAGAAAAAAAGAAAAAAAAAAAGCGTATCATTAGCTTACTTGGAGATTGTCAAGCGCCTGAAGACTGTGCTTGGGTCGCGTGTGCGGGTACGAGGCTAGAAGGGCTTGTCGGCGTGAAGGCATGGCTCTCATCGAGCACGCTTTCCCAGTCTCATAAATCTGAATTGATTTCACAAAGATATTTACAGTGCGTTCCGCTAAATGCAGATGCTTTGGGCAGACTTAGGGTAAAGAAAGCAAAAAATAGTAGTAAAAATAATCCAGCTTGCCTGCCTGCTGTATTTCAGTTTCCTTTTTTTTTTTTTTTTTTTTTTTTTGCGTACCCTGTCAATAGACATTTGGGAATTTTTTTTTTTTTTTTAAACAAAACAAATCCTCAAATTGCCGTTCTTCGTTTCTGACTGAATATGTTGTTTACAGCTATATCATAATCCTGTGTTTAAACATGAAGTTCACAAAGATCCTTTTTAAAAATAAACGCTGATTTATACTGCTGGAGGCAGGGTTTGTCTAACCAGTGCTAGGTGTCCAAGAGGAATTATTAGTGTTTGCCAATAAATTCACCTTGGGATATGACTGTGATAAATTCCTTTGCTCCTTGTTTAAGCAAAGCAGCGCTATACCCAATTCGGAATAAAAGAGAAATCCTGTTTTCTCTTTGCTAATGGCAACTCTGCTTTGTTTGACAACACGGGTGCTTCAGCCAGGTATGAAATGTTTCTAAGGGCCCAGGATTCCCCCGCTGCCCTCGCTTGGGGCAGGTTACTCCGTGTGGGGTGGCTCGCGGGAAGCTGCCGGGAGTCGTCCAAATCCAAATAGCTGAGCAGCAAATGCTCTTTGCGGGGTCCCACGGGCACAGCTCAAGTGGGGGTTTTTCAGCTCCTCTTCTGCCGGGGGAGATGTGAGTCAGGGCAAAACTTTAAGGGAAATAAGAAATAGAAGACAGTTTGGGGTAACGCGCGTGGTTCATCCTGTTTTAAATCTTTATTCAATAGGCATATCACAGAAGTTTTAACAGTCATAGCAGATTAACCTTGCCTGTGCATTCGGAGGCTAGTCATCTGATGAATTTACATGCAGCCGGATGAAAATGCTATTTGGAGAGAGATTGAGAGTTTATTTGATTAAATCCCTTTCTCCAATACCTTGACCTCTTTCTTGTGAAATAATCAGAACTGTTTAGCAAGAATATTCTGGCATTAATAATGAATTGCTTTGGAGCAGGTTTCTCCTGCTCTGCAACAAACCCATTGGTGCCCGTGCTTTTGGGGGGAAGCGGGGATGCTGCTCTGTGCTCTGCGTGGAGGGAATGCTGCTCAGAAAATGCTGAAAAAACGCATTTTAGTTTTTCTTTTGAAATTTACAGTCTGACGGACAATTTACAAGCCAATGTATTATTTAGGGAGTGCATTCTCCTGGCACGTCTACCGGTAACTGTTGTTTTTTGCGACTCGCTGATGAAAACGAAGATGGAAAAGCAGGAGCTCTTTGCCCGGTGGGGTGGGTTGCAGGTCCGCGGGTACAAAAGGCAGTTTTATCTGCAAAAGCCGTGGTGAGCCCTTAGCAAGCAGCACCGCGAGGCGACCGGTTTTGTTGTTTTTAACTCTTGTGTTGACTCCGGCTCCGCACTTGATCTTGCGCCACCTTCGAAGCAGTTGAAATGTGCCTTCTGCCCAAACTTCCCTCCGAGTACGCAGCATTTGAATGCTAATCAGCTTTGTATTTGTTATTTTGAAAAGAGCATTTGTCAGTCATGATCACAGAGTGTATTTGAAGCCAAATTGATGACTTTATAGTATTACTTGACTTTAAGGTAATGAGATCACATGCGAGTCTTAAAAGGTACGGTGCTGTTGCCTATGTACGTTTGTGCTGGAGATACTTGAGCTGCACATAAGTTGGTATAATAGCTTCGAAAGACACCTTCCTACATTGTCAACCGTGATAAGGCTACGGTATCTTGTCTCCCAACTAAATTAAGCTTCATTATAATTTGTTTCTTAATAACACGCACTTCACTGTAATATGTAAAATGCTTGGCTTTCATGAACAACTCTATGGAAAAGCTGTACAGTATCTCATTTGCATTTAGCAATTATATTATATTACAATATATTAAGCTGCAGAAAACCTAATCTAACATCATAATTTAAAGTCATAATTTACAGTATTTTACAAGGAGCATACAAGGCAGGTTACAATAACACATTGCCTTTCTGTATCAGCCAGTAAAATTATTTACTCATTTATTATTTAGTTTCCAAAATGTTCTGGGTAAATTTTATTCATAAAATTCAGGGACTCCTTACAGCAGAGCTCCATTAGGATGTCCAAATATACTAGCGTACTATTTACTGAAATTTAGCGACTGGTGCTCTTTTTAATAACAGTTTGGGTTGAATGTTTGCATTAAAAGGGGTGTGGTTTTGGAAAAGGAAGGCGGTTTGAGGAAATCTAGATTTATCCAGATATTCTTTGCGGCTAAACTCAAACAAAAGGGGGAAGGATCCATTTTTAAAAGACTTTATACCGGTTGTGACACAGCATTTGATGAATCATTTAATATGCAACATGTGATGCAGAGTGTCAACAACTGGCTCCTGTTGCAGTCTTTGTTTGGAGCTCAGTTCGACTTGGACTCAGATAAACTTCAGAAAGCAGCAGACTGGAGACAGCTCCCAGTGTTTCTAGTCACTTGGATGTTTTGAATAAGCTTTTGACGAATATGTATTACTGTTTAGATCTAGCATTAAGAATCCAGCGGTAAAAGGAATATGGGCTACTTAGCAGCTGATTTACCAGTTAATGGTTTAATTCTAGTATAGTATCTGGCTTAAATTTATAACTCCAGTTAGCAATATTTTACCTGAGTATGTATTAAACAGTGCTACTGAGTTTGCCCTACAGAAGCGAGCAAGGTGCCTGCCTCAAGCACATATAATCTGAGCCTTTTATATTATAAGGTGTGCAATACCCCCGCGACCAGCACTGTGATCGTAGCTCTCGATCGCCTCTGTGAAATACTTGAGAGAGTGTGCGAGCCCCCGGACACGATGAACGAGGAGGGTGCTCCCAACCCTGCAGAGACGTTGGTCCATGCTTGGCCACCTCAGGGTTTGGGTGGCGCCTGGGGACGTGCCACGCGCTCTCGCCGCCGCGCTGCAGAGCCTGGCAGGAGATCGGGTCTCGTCTGGCCAGCAGCCACCCACGAAGGGGTTCTGCAGAGGCTGCCTGGCCGCCTGGTTGCACTCTGGTTTGCTCTGAAGCCAAGCCTTGGTGAAAATATTAAAATATGATGGAGTGACAAAAAATGGAAGAGGGAGAGTCCTCTTGCCTTCAGTAGAGTAAAACGAACAATAGCTCCTTCTTGCTCTTGTCCCTCCCCACCCACTGCCTGCAAACCAGTTTTGGTGCTGATCTGTCACATCAACATATTAGGTGCAGAGCCCTGAAAATGCCTGAAAATAAGAGAACCTTTGATCTAAGTGTTTTGTTTTGGTTTTGTTTTTTTTTTTTTTTTTTTTTTTAAAAAAAGATTAGCACAGGGATACCGGTATGGGATCCACCTCTCGGAGCGGGGGGTGGTGTGTGTGTGGAATTTGCTGGGAATAAGCCAGATGTTAGGAAAACAGGGAGACCGCTGGTTTGGGATGCAAGGATTTGGCAGCTTTTGGGTTCATCAGGAGCAACTCTGTACTTGCAAGTGCACGGTCTGTACTTGAAGCGGTGTACTGTACCAGTGAATGATGTCTGCGGTCTCTGTTGTGCTTTACATAAACAAAAATACTTTGCATATTTTAATTAAACTGTATGCTGAATCATTTTGCACAGCAATATTAATGCTCCAGTCTATGACATTAGTGTGCTTTCCTTGTTGGGAATATTAATGATGTCATTGTGCATTTGCACGTAGGTTGGCAGTTTATGTGATAATTGTGTAATTGTCAAAACTAGAAATTGCCCCCGCTAGCCTGAGATGCAAAGGCTGCAAGATTTATTTTGTACCTCTGTGAGGAGTATTTTATTTGGCATGACTATCTCCATAATCGTGGTCTTACTAAGGCATGCATCTTGAAGTTTGGGTGACTGGAAGAGGTCGCTGCTCTTCCCGAGGAAACTGGTGCGCTCTTTCTTCTGGGGAGCTGGATTTTGGAGGATCCAGCTCAGTGCCAGGGAGTTAATAGGGATTAGATCTTGACAGAAAAGACCATCGTCCCACAGTTAAGTTTTCCAAATTCACATTCATGTATTTCTGTGAACAGTTCTGCTCTGTAAGTGGTGAAGGCAAACCGCTGACTGCAGTTGGCCTTTTCCTTAGCCCCTTTCTCTGACACACCTGCTCCGGTGTATTCCGGCCCTTCTCATCTTTCAAGGTGCCTGTGACGGCCAATATGAGAGAAGGTCTGGCATTGCTTTCTCCTCATCAGCCTCTAATCTTCACTTGTGCACCGTACTCTCTGTCTCTTCAGACACTTTTAGATTTTTCCTTTTCTTTCAAATACAATAATCTTTCTTTTTCTAGCTTTCCTACAGACTTTCCTCTCACACTCAGCAGGTTGGGTGTGTCCTGCTTTTCTTTACCCAAATATTGCTCTTCGAGATTTCTTCGCTGTGTCATCACACAGCACCTTCACACTGGGCTCTTTGGCCTTTCCCATGCTCTCGTGCTCGTCCTCTGTGCATCCTGAAAACCTGCCTTTCTCTTTCCATGAACTCCTGAACCAAAGTTCATTTTTATCTTCCGAAGGCTGAAATGGGGACAAAGTCTGAGACTTTTGCTGGATCCTAAGCCAGCTTCTTACCACCTGGCAAAAAGAAATGAGATGCAATTTTTCCACCTCACGCTTCCAAGCTTCATCTTGCACTGAATCCCAATTGCAATCTGCGGTTCGCTCTACATTCTTAGCAAAGGCAGCAAACAACATCATTTCCATAGAAAGCCTATGCTCTGTGATGTCCCAGTGAAGTCTTCAGTATAAATGGTGTGGGTGTGCAAATTGCCACCTACCTTTAAAATACTTAATAGATTCCACGATTACAGGTTGTAAATCAACTCCACTGTTAAATTTTGTCATATATACTAGTAATTTTCCTATATTATGATGAAGAATAAACAATAGTTAGGGAAATAAATGTGTATTAAAAGAATAAATCTAGGAATTAAATGCACAGCTAACGTAGTGTGTTAACCTTCCAGTATTAGTGAAAGCATAGAGCAAAGTCAATGCAATTATCCTGTCCAGCCAGTGATGTTGTTCTGTGATAAAGTTAACTGATGAAGCCAAGACATGAAAAGATGAATTACAGTATCGCCTTGCAAAAAAAAAAAAAAAAAATAATGATGAAAGTTTGCCCTCGCCTTCAAAAATTTTCCAACTGAGGTTTCTTTTCTGGGACTTACGCCTATATTTTGGGGCAATGTTCCCTGAAATTAAAGGCGTCCTTTGTTTCCGTATGTGATTCTGATCCCTGGAGCTGGCTTTCAGAGTATATAGACTTCTATAGACTTCAGCAGGTTGACTTCCAGCCATAGCAAAGCCCTGGGTGAAAAGTCCTTGAACTTTCTATTCATTGTCTGTCGTCTCCTTTATTACGTTTAAATTGATTGACTCTGCAATGCCATTATAAGTATAATATTTCCCAAGTTATTTAGCTGTGCTCTATTTTTGCAGGGGACTTGTAATATATTGAATACTGAGCCCTGGCAGACCTCCTTCTGTATCAAAGTTTCTTATGTCTGAGAGATTTCAGGTCAGGGCTGCAAAGTTCTCCCTGATAAATACCTTTGTTTTGGGAAACCCATTTCATGTGTGTACTTATGACATGGTAAAAGTCAGCGAAAAACAGAGAAGTGGAATCTGAATAACACATTCCCTGGAGCTAAAGGATAACTATCATCTCTAATTTTTTTAATTGTTATAGAGGCAACGTGAGTGCAATCGCCAGATCTCTCCAGTCAGACTGGAAATGCCATTGCACAAAGACCTCAGAATACTTCTGTTTGCTCTTAGGGCTCAGGCAACTCCACTCTGGAAATTACTCTCAGCTATAGGATGGAGCTACACAAATTACAAGAAGAAAATCGTCCCTGCCTCTCCCCAAGCACTCCGGGCTCTGCGCAGGCAGGGCTGCCAGTCCCGACCTCTCCCGGGGTGTCACGGGCTTCGCCTCCCTACCTGGAAGGGGCTCACCTTCCTGCCGCTTTGGACGCGCGCAGAGCAAATGTAATGTTGGATAAAGTCATCTCGTGGTCAAAGTAGGAGCCCTATGATCATCTGCATTCAAGTGCACACAGCAATGTCCAGAAAGGCAGAGAATAGCTCTGGTACTGAAATATAAAAGTGACCCTTTGGTCTTTCCCTTCCTTGTTTGAGCAGATGGTTTAACCTTGACCCTTCAGACAAAACAAAGACAACAAGCAGGTGCTGCAGAGCACCTTCTCTTTCCTCTAGCTGTGCAGGTATCTGTCCTTCCCTTCCTCTGTGGATCCGCACCTCTGCAAGAGAGTTGACATTAACAACACAAAAATGTGCGCTCAGAAGTGACCAAAAGGCATTGCATTCTGTTGTAAAAAGTGGTGTAAATATTATAGTTACTTTCTGTCAATTCACCTCTCGGATTACCAAACTTTGAGCATCCTCATAGCGCCCGTGCCTTTGTCAGTGGGCCCACGGGCAGCTTTCCCACCTCAGCCGAGGGTACAGGGGGTTGGACAGGAGGCTGCTCCCTGCTGTGGTGTGCACAGAGAGATCACTGAAGTCTTCCCAGAATAAAAGTGATACTATTTCAGCTCAGCATGAAGAGTTGCTCTTTTCCTGACGTACATTTTTTACCTTTCCACGTGTATATATATGTTTCTATGAGTCACCACAATGTAAACATACATCTTTTGACCACAAGACAAAACTGACGTCTTGATCGTTAAAGACTGCATGACATTTTTATAGCGGTACGGGTGTTAACCTTTATGCCTTAACTGGGTGCAAACGTGGGTAATTACATCGGAAGCGATCCTGAGATGCTCTGAGCGCTTCCTGACAGCGCCGAGCGCTTTCTCCTGGCACCAGCACCGGGATCCGCTGGACCTGCAGGACTGGGCTCCATGCAGAGCATCGCTGGAGGAAAAGACCTGAAACTATACGGTTGGCTTCAGCAGGGGAGCGAACCTGTGCTGGCTGAAGATTGACTTGGTCTCAGTTACAGGGGACGATAATCTCCTCCGAAAAAGGCCCAGATGATTAAGGAACACCGTAACCAGCTTGGCAGCACTGCTGAGAAGCGAAGTCGGTGCCTGTTATCGCAACAGCAAGCGCATCAGACCATCTTATCACCAGGCAGAGCGGGTGAGATAATGCCGATAATCTCGAGTTTCTCGGTTATGTGCAATGTGTTTTTAACACCTCACAGAGTTTTGAGATGGAAAGGACCATGAGGGAAGAAAAAGATATGTACATATATATATGTGCAGAGTATCTTTTACCCTTTATTATGCAGGTATTTTCGGGAGTTTTAAATGCCATCTTTGGAGCAGGAGATTCAGATAGCACATGGAGGGAAGGGAGAGAAGCTGGGAGGACCTTCTTTTCAAGCTCACTTGAAAGAGCACAATATAGGTAAATTAATTGCCGCAACATTGCTATCTGCCATGGATGAGATGATATCTCACTCTGGTTGAGGGCCTGTAGGTCTCTATGGATGGTGCACATGAGGCGTGTATGATTAAGGGTATCCATAACAGCTTTTTCCTTTTCAGAAGACGGTGGATTCAGAAGTGCCGTTTTCACATCCGCTGACTCGCTCACGTAGCACCGTGTTAATTGCAATACAATTTAGAAAATTCAAAAGTACCATTTGAGCAAAGTCCTTTTCCCTACTCAGGGCAACCTCCCACGTGCAAGTACACTTGACTGTTGGGGTTTTTGTACTAAATTAGGACTAATTTTAGCAGGGTTTAAGCAATGAAAGCGCCTGGTTCTGGGCATCACCTTGGCTGGGAGCAGCCTTCCAAAGACACTCCGAGGAGAAGCCGCTCTGGCTCTGAAGTTAACAGCTTTCCACCGCAGCGTTTAAATTGAGATGTTTTTACCCTATGTTTTCTTTCCCATATTTTATTTTATTCTTCTCTCATAGTTTCCTCATCCATGCAGTGATCAGGCCTGATATACGATAGGGATTTTCACTTGAAGAACTGTGCATCTTTAAAATGTCTTCCCTTTATTCTTCCTAGTTCTTACACATGTAATTTCCCCTTTAATTTGACATCATTTAACGGCACATTACACGTCAATGATGTGATCTGTGAATATTTACAATGTTCGTGTCATTTTTATTTTCTAATCCAATTTAAGTAGCTCTGCTTTTTATGACATCATGAATTCTTCAGTCTTTTTAGTCTTTTTGGAACTAATTATTCCATTAGTTCCTTTGAACTAGCTCCGTGTTGTCAGTCATTCCCCTCCCGTTTGATCATAAGACCTTTGCTGCCCTCCTTTGCATCTGCCGCCGGAGCTGGAGGAGGATGTGACCACTGCTAATAACTGTGCCAGGTGCCTCGCTCCCGCCTCCAATGCATTTTTTTTTTTACTACCGAAACAAAATTATATATAAAGTCCTTTAAATATATTCAACTGAGTAACTTTCTTCTGATTCGAACTTTTATGTCTTTACAGTAAATGTCTTTATGTTGTACTTCACGATGCGCAGTCTCCAGGCTGTAGAGGACATGCTTCCCGGCTCTTTGGCTATTTGCTTCTTCACCTGCCGAGAGATGTAACAGAAAACAAAGCAACTGATCTTGAGCGTACAGTGGGAAAGAAAACACGAAAGGAATTTAACTCACTATTGTATGGTCCTACTCACGTATTGTGACTCATGGCTTGTGCTTATTTTGATACCTGGGTTTGATAACTCGATGGAAGACAGGCGTAGCTTGTTACGCGGTCCAGGCTTCCCAAAGACTTTCCAAAGCCTCTTGCGGGTCAGCATCCAAAGGATAAACCGCCTGGGAGGCGCCCCGGCTAGGGTGCCCGGTCTGCAGGCAGGACCAGCCCCTCCTGCCTCCCTTGTTTACTGGGAATGTTTAACATTTCCTCTGTAATGCTAAAGAGCTCTGTTGTCTGTTGCTGCCCTCTGTAGTGATAGAGTAGAGACCACAAGATTTCTCTTGTGCAGCAATAATTCTGTTTATTAGCAACTGCAAATGCATTATGAAATTCGCTGCTGCTGCAAATTGAAGGTTTCCTTGCTTCTGCTTCTGTCGCTTTCTTTCTTTTATTTAGGATGATGTGATCTTCACAAAATGATGAGGCTGATGGGTCTTCACGCTTTTTTTAAAATTTTTATTTCTTTTCAGTTAATGTTGAAAATATGTCAGGACAACATTTTTAACGTGTTGACCCGCTTTACGTACAACATCTTAAAAACCATGAAAACTCAAATAGTTTTACCCAGACCATAGAAAAGAGAAAGGCTATTCTCCTAGATTTCACAACGTAACAATTGTTTTCCTAAAAGAAAAGGGCAAATTCACAAAAAATCCCATGTGCTGCTCATTGTCTCACTTTGAAACTTTAGCTAGATAAAGGAACTTTTTTTTTTTTTTTTTTTTTAAAACAGTCAGGTGCAAAATGCACACTACTTGGGGAATAAAAAGCAAATATTGACATATGTCTGTTATCAGGCCTCTTACATCGTTAAACAGATTTCTCCTCAGGACAATGCTCACTGATATCCATCAGTATTTTATGGTAGCAGTGAGTGCAATATTAACTGTCTTTGCTGTGAAAATCATGCTACCAGGTAGCGTACTTATCCTGCCTCCCCATATTGCCCTAATTTATTATTTTTCTCTTGGTATAAAAAAAATAAATAACCTGTAAATTCAGAAGAGTTTATAAAACTTTGAGTAAAATTAGACTGCGTATGGTAAACAGGAATCTTCACATTTCAGGTGGTGGAAGTAGAATTCTCTGACGCTGTTGTTTTAGAAAGATTTTCAAATGGTGGTGTGGGCTCTATTTTAATTTTTGTATAATGGCAAAAATCATAATTTACAAAAGTTGGCCCCGGCCATCTTCCAGGTAACACAGTGTGCTTAACGTGAGGGAATGACCCATTTTCCAGGTTGGAGGTGTGTGGGTCGTGATGTTTAGAAGGCGGGCGCTTCTTTTTGGGTTGTGTTCTGTGAAACAGGACATTTTCACCTGGAGGTCAGAATCACTACTCTGTTCAAAGGGGATCCCGTATTTCTGCCAGCTGTATGTTAAAGATGTTTAAGTGTCCGTGATGCCCGTACGCTTGTTTGAGACAGCTCTGCAACGGCTGTGGCCGGTGCAGTTGAAGTGGGGGAGTTCACCCGTGGTGGTCCCATCCATCACAGTGGGTTATCCACGCTAACGTCACTAAATAAAGGTAAAAAATGGCCTCTAATAGTTAAACCAGAATAGAGGAAAATTAACCTGGGAACTCTAGAACACTCTTCCCCACCCCTCTCCCTGTATCTTTATTTCCACAGCCCCCGGTTTTCTGCAAGGTTAATTTTATGTCCGGATCTTCTTTTAAATTTCCTCTCCATTTCCATTCTCATCCTCTGTTCTGATGTCAATCCTTCCTTCTCAGTCTTTTATCTTTTGTTCGCTCTTTGCTCAAATGCTCTTCCTTCTATCTTCCTAAATAAATTTGCAGTGTAAATAATAGTCATTTTGTTGTTCCCCACCCCCCAAACTTCAGTTTCTAGAGAAAATGAGTAACTTCTCCTGGTCCTAAGTGTTTAATCTAAAGTTTTTTAATAGTTCTAACTCCTTATGATTTTTTTTTTCCCCAAGGCTTTCCTAGAGTCTTATAAAGTGATAAAATAGTAGTGCTAGTACTGGTGCTAATAGAACAAAAAGCCACCTGTATAATTTATGGTGGCTCAACATGTATTTAGATGTAGATGCTGTCTGTGCTGCTTTTTTGCCCTTGTAGGTGTAATGCCTAGAAAAAGAAGAAAAAAAGGAAACGGAGAAAAAGGAGGGAAAGCTCATATTCTTTTTCTTTCCATTTCTATCACTCGAAGGTACTGGCCAGGAACCTCTGTTTCTCCAGGGGAAAATGGTGATTCTCATGAGCTGCAGATCTTTGCCTACAGGCAAGGGGGGAGCGATGGGTCCTCCTCGTGCTGCTGTGTCCCAGCTGCATCTCGCCTGCACCGAGGGTCAGCCTCTCCTCTTTCCCGCCCGCCCCTGCCTGCTGAGCTCGTGCTTGGTGGGCACTGAGCGGGTGAAGAAAGAGCGAAGGTTTTGTACGGGTCACCCACGGCAGCAGCGTCTCTGGGCAGACAAGGCCTGTTATTGTATTACCCATGTGCAGGATGAAGGGCGATGGTGGAGCAGTGTCATGGGTTAAACCCAAACGGTAACCGGACCCC